>JAODUH010002024.1:0-12332 GCA_027564835.1 Typhlichthys subterraneus | reverse complement strand
TTGAACATTGCCCACTCAGGTTCAATGTCCCCAACCTCCACAGGGATGCCAGAGAAGCTCCGCCGGAGGTGTGAGTTTAAGATCTCATGGGCAGGGGCCTCATCCAGACGTTCCTAGTTCACCCGCACTATCCGTTTGGGCTTACCAGGTATGTTCAGAGTCATCCCCCACAGCTTGACCCAACTCACCACCAGATGGTGATCAGTTGACAGCTCTGCCCCTCTATTCACCTAAGTGTCCAAAACATGCGGTCTCAGGTCAGATGATACGATCACAAAATCGGCCGTGAGTCCCCCACACCCGCCGGGCGCCTCACACCCTGGGCAACTCAAGAATAGCTAGAGTCCATCTCCTATCCAGGAGTACAGTTCCAGAACCAAGACTGTGTCTAGAGGTAAGCCCCACCAGATATAAATGGTAGCGCTCCACCTCGCGCACAAGTTCTGGCTCCTTCCTACTCAGCGAGGTCACGTTCCACACTCCCAGAGCCAGCTTCTGCTGCCCGGGTCTGGTCCGTCGAGGCCCCTGACTTTCACTGCCACCCATGTGACAGCGCACCCAACCCCTAAGGTTCCTCCCACGAGTGGTGCGCCCAAAGGATGGAGATTGAGGCGCCATGTTGCTTTATCGGGCTGTGCCCGGCTGGGCTCCGTGGCAAACCCAGCCACCAGGTGCTTGGCGGCGAGCCCTCCCTCTGGGCCTGGCTCCAGACGGGGGCCCCGGGCTTCCTCTGGGCAGGGTAACTCCTTCTCTTTGTAAGTTCTTAATAGGGGTCTTCGCCCATGGTGGGGCGGTGCCAGCCACGTGCTCCCGCTCCCCGGAGTACTAATCACAGATTTGTGACAGGTGGCAGCCAGGGCTTCCCCGCATCTGTTTCCCTGATTGAGTGGTTGGTCTCCCCTTTTATAAATTGATGTTTTGGTTTAAACCCTTGCGGATTATTCTGTCTTTCTTTGATGTTTGTGTCTTGCCTTTTGTTTGTTTATTAAACCCTTTTGATGGAAGAAACTGTGTCCACAACTTTGGCCACCATTACACCTACATTCCACAGAACTACCTGCCTCTTGGTCATCCTTATGGTCAGACATCCTTTTACAGTAGAATATGAAAATGATGGTCTTTAGAAGCCTTACAAACATATTGTACACATTAAATTAAGTATTTAGTAAAACTAGTTAACCTAGGGTGTTGTTTCATCATAAGCCACGGTATGGCAAGGTGATATGACGTCTGAAGGGTATAGGTTTGTTACATTTTAGGGGGAGACATTAGGTGGGGTGTCTGGGGGACAGGACATTTTGAGAGCCAAACACTTAATTTCCTGCATTCTGGTGAATTATGCACCTTCATTAAGTTATGAGGTGGTATATATGATCATTTACATAAGGTAAATGATCACTGAGGGTGATGTTTTTCAAGTAGCGTAGCGCATATCACGCTTTAAAAATAAGATTAGTTATTTTCTGTTCAATTCTGCCGGTGTTCTGACTACGTATATGCTATTAGCTACATGCCTATATAATTTTGGTAAAACATAAATAATCAACTCTATGGCAATACAAGTAAAATTAGGGATGCACCGATTGGCATTTTTTCTGACCGATTCCGATTACCGGTTTTTGTCAAGCCTGACCGGCCTGTTCCGGTTTTAACCGATTCCGATTATATTGTACATTTAGATGCAGATTTTAAATGTACTCACGTTTGAAGCCAGCGCTCGCCGTCATAGGAATTTGTTGACGGCCCCTTAACCTCCAACGCTGGTTTGTCATGTGTTTACATTTTCACGAGGTAGCGTCCGTTTAACAGGATGGTGCAGGGAGCAGCCAGGAGAAACAGAAAGATATATTTTAACTTAACTGCCCAAATCTTTTAATCTTCGAGCCATGTGTAATAGAACTGTCGCCACCAGTAGGACATCTACAATCTACACTCTGCGTCGCCAACTGTGAGTCATCAAAACAGAGACAACATGACTGTTGCGGTACGGTAAAGACTGGCTATGAAGTATGCTAACTGAAAAATAAGCCACGTAACTTATTTTTTTCAGTGAGATGAACAATAGGCTACTATGCAAATGGTTTTGCTCTGTTTTACTTGCTATATATTGACGCTCAAAGTGTGTATTCTCTGTATAAAAATAAATTTTACTGTAGCTTACCTACGACTTGACATCTTCTTTGGACACACATTTTAAGTTCCACACCAAGAAGAAATGTGTAAGTAGGCTACCGGAACACAGACCGACCGAAATGTGTTGAAAAACCGTCCGGTTGCCGATCGCGGGCTTGGAGCAAAAACCGTCCGGTTCAGATTGGTGTCCGGTCAATCGATGCATCCCTAAGTAAAATTATAGTTTTTATATTTTAAAGCTGATAAAATTGCCATAATTGACGCCGATATGCACACCCGTTTTTAAACCAAGCAGCCTAATCTCATACAATTAAAGTGGAAATAAAACACTAAACATAGTTTGCCTTATTTAAAAGATGAAGTACCAATATAAAAAATTATTATAGGGTAAACACCGTCCGTGAAACAGAATAAAAAATAACAACTAATGTAAATGACAGTTTTTAAACAAGTGTAGCGCCATCTTGTCCTACCGTCGAACGTGACGTCACTAGGTTGGTTGGCTTCTTTAGTCCTATCTGACTCCTAGATAAATCTACGAACGGCACTGACTGTCACTGAATTGACATAAGGGTTTTCATTCTTGTACTGCTCCTGAATGCAGCACATTTTTTTATAGTCCAAAACAAAATAAAATTGTCCACTTACTAACATACATACTACTACAATTGGCTACACTGCACTAAAATGGACTTCAGTTAGCCGTGACGCTAGGGTTTGTGTAGCGAGGACTTTGTAAATAATGCAGTGTGGAGATGGTTTCAGTACTGGCAATTTGCCAACAACAAGCAAGTCTGACCTGACTTTGCTCTAAAGGTGTTTGAGTTCCTCAGGTTGGATGCATCATGTAGCCTACAGACCACTGAACATGCCGCCGACCGTGCCCACTACCGTATCAAAGACGTGAGCCGTGTGTGCACACTGCGCATGCGTAATAGTTAAACGGCGCACCCACCTGGCAGAGCAGAGACCATACAACTAGCAAAGTTAATATGCCCACTACTATCAAATCAGCACTAACATTGAGAATTATATGTAGCCTATATACTGTAGGTCTTACTAATAAGTTTACAAGATGGATGGTGATTAAAATGTGTATGGACCCACCACAACCATATGCAAATTCAACAGCTTTCTAACCATGTCAGGAGGATAAGGACTCTCATATATCAACCAACTGTTTAACAAAATAGATTTTTAATTTACAATTATTAACATTTCACCATCAATTACTACCTGTCAAATCAATTTTTGACATTGCAATAAGCATGATTCAAAATGCAGTCTGTCAGTGATGCAAAGAAACGTGTACCATCTTCGGTGCAAATGTTTTCACAATAGCCACACCAGTTCCTTTTTCTTTACTTTACGTTATTGTTCCAAAATAATAATGCGTATAAAAAAAATAGCATAAAACATAATGTAATAACGTTATTTGTACTATATTGTGGAACTTACAATAACAATTACATAAATTTGACTAAAACAATCTGTAGCAAATCTTTAAAGTTTATTTCCTGCTTCTTGCTCAAATTAATAAATAATAATAAAATAGTATTGAAAGCCATAGTGTTGTGATGATGGGAAAACATTCCTGGTGGAGGTCACCACAATCTGGAATATGTACTCTAGATACTGTCTGTAGTTAACCTGAACAGACTGAAGAATGTAGCTATGCTGTCTCTTTTGCTGTCACGTGATGAGTCAAACTATTACCGGTACACCATAAACAATATATCTTAAATTGTAGCTGCTTTTTGCTTTAACAAAATCGGTTATATTTTGCCAACAAACACTTTCCAGTATCATACTTGTTAAACAAGCGTCAGCCTCAATGACGACTGGTTCAAACTAGATATTACGTTCAGCTTTATTAGCCCCCGTACACTACCGTAGTAGGTCTACGTGACCCTCACTATCTACCGCACTGTAACTAGCTAGTCTCAGTACTGTAGCTTCCAAAACGGATTAAATAGTTTTATCAACCAGATGATTTTACCTGCCATTTAAATTGGTGACTTAACGAAAATAAGACTGTTTCATCAAATATTTATCTGCACCGTTTTACATGCTAAGTAGCTAGGCTATCACTGCTGTTGTTGATGATAGCCCGATCCAGTCTCCGCACAGACTTCGCGTAGTGAAAAGCACAAATTTGGCACTTCCAAAAATATTCGTCCCTCTCATAGATAAACATATAATAATTGCAGACCAAGGTGTTCCCCGGTCTTCCCACAGGAAACGATGGCTGTTCCCTCTGAATAAACTATGTTTAGTCTTTTAATCCTCCTCACTGGCTGGAAATTTTACACCATTGGGCTTGTGGTAATCTCCTCAAAATAACTTTCAGCTTCGCTTTACAAATTTTAAAGCAACACGAAAGATTGACTTGAGATTTTATGCCCTGAAACTGCCGTCTCCCTATGTACCAATTGTAGACCAACTAACCTAGTGACGTAGACGGCAATATGGCGGCGACCAAGTTCAAAATAATATCGTCGTAAAACCTATTAAAATTTAACATGTAACCGCTTTTATATATACTTTTCTCAAAATAAATTCCAAAACACTTAATGTCTATAATTAATCAACATTAGGCTGCTTCATGTCCACTTTAATGTGGCAATTATGCATTTAATAACAATATATGATTGAATGTATCGTATTTAAATGAATATAAACCAATCTTTAAAAAAATTGGTGTCACAATTATGTACACGTTATATATTATATTATGGCGGGGCAAAGTATTCAATTTGGGGGGGCATTGCTCGTCAATGCTACCCCTTAGAGCCGACCCTGCTAAACACACCTCAAAACAGATTTAAATTATTCTAGGAAACTTCAACCATGCACATCATATAAAATAAATAATATTTTTGAATAGTTGGAATAAATAGTAGAAACATAAATAAGCAACACATTTAATACACAATAACATCAATTAAAACGTTTAAAACATTTAAGTGCTGGTCATGGTCTACTGGCTTGCCTGTTGAGCCTCCTACAAAGTTACTGCAGATATGTTTGTCATGCCACTGTAGCAGCACTACAGTCTGCAGGACCATCCACAATGTTGTGAAGGAAATGATGACCATCCTCTACAAAGCTATTAATTTTCCCATTTCCTCCATCACCAGAGGAGATGGTGGTGGTGGTGGTGGGGGCTGGTTTGGTTGCCTTGCTGGTCATGGGGCATTCCTCTGTTCTGTAGGTGCCATCGATGGGTGCTACGTCAGGATCCTTCCTCCTGCAGAGCCACAGAAGAGGTGTTATGTCAGTAGAAAACCTGACCCTTCAGTGCTACTGCAGGGCATCTGTGATGCCACGAGTACATTTCTGTCAATTGGCAATACAGGGACACAGGGTTGGCAACTTTTGGTACCTGGAGTGAGGATAAAAGTTGCAATTTCTACAGTCCTGGCTCTGTAAATGGGAACACAAACAAAGTTGTGCAGACCGTACCACACAACCTATAGCCTTGGCAATGCCTTTCTTGATTTGGGGGTGAACATCTGAGGAAAGCCTTAGGAAATTAATTTCCTAAGGGGCTGTTTTGTTTTGATGCACTTAAAACATCAACAATCCTTCAACAACATCCCTAACTACACCTTTAAGTATACTGTATATATAGTACTGTATATATAGTCTGATTACACGACCCTGGGACTTCCACCCAGGGAGATACTTACAATATAAAAACTAATAAACACAGGTTTGTCCATTATGACATTTTTTCCTATCTCAAAACTACTGGCTTAATGATTTTAATGTTCACAAGTAGGTACAGCCAGAAATGTTCAACTAGAACCTGAGATAAACAAAAAGAAACAAAAGAACACAAGTTCCATGCCAGAAGTTATGTTTACTATAATCTTGAAAACATTTTAAACATCCATTGATTTGTATCTTATAATGCACGATCTTGACAATTCACGTGAATGACAAACATGTAGGCTATAGACTACAAGAACAGCAATATCCTTACATGACAGAGTAAGTCAGCCTATATTGTTTTATTTTAAGATAATGTTTAGGTATGACTTCGTATAGTTTTCATTATCTTGGCTTTCTTTAAACATTTGTTTAGCGCACCAGGATTTGTCTCACATCGATCTGGATCTCATAATCGCACAACATGAAACTTTACTGTACTATACAGTAAAGTTAGTTTTTGTCTTGGATCATCAGATACCATACCTTTGATGTCCTGTTCGTGTGTTTATATTGGTATCTCCTCTTGCTTTTGTGGCTTCAGAAAAGCGAAAAAATATGACACCTCCCTCTTAGGCTTGTAAAACCATGTGTAGTCTAATGTCTGGTGGCAACCTTGTAATGTGTTTCACCTACGCGTCGGGGAGCGGGGTTTAAGTCACGGGTGGGATAGATTTCCATCTGGTGTTATATTTGGTTTTAATAACTAAAATCATAGTTGTACAGGTTGGGACATTATGGTTGCCCTGATGAAATAGGCCCACAACTAATAACATAGAATGTTTCACTATTACAGAGCTGGGGGCTAATCCCAAAAGGACTTGCTGAGTATGAATGCTTGCCGACCGGCGAGGTATGATGGCTGTCCCGCTGTTAACTGGCCCTCACATCTCCGAAACCTTGGGAGTAAATTCTAAACTGGACTCCATCTTGATAAATCTACCACATATTTGAAATTAAAACAACTATATTCTCGATTCAAAAACTCTTAAAACAAGATTTTGTGACACAATAACAGTAGTATTTCGGAATGTATTCTCCTCCGTCCTGACACTTGGTGCGAAATGCATTCTGGGATATTCCGCTGTCAAGAGCTTGCTCAAGCCCCCGTGATCTCGCTAGAATGCACGTGATCTCGGGAAGCATTCAAAAACAAACACCTCTTAAACAAACAGTTACATTGCTTGAACACCGCACAAAATCTCAACTATTATTTATATAATGAAGTTTTATGTGTGGGGGTCGAATATTTCTTTAAAGTTTTCCTAAAACCCAGGAAAGCTATTTTTTCTTGCATGACGTCATCGCAGGGAACGAGCAAAGTACGAGCATTAGAGTTTGTTTGGTTACCATGGGGGCGGGACAGCGCAGGGACACAAATATAATATATTTTGCCATGATTATTAACATATTTTGTGGATATATTATGGCCCATGGATTAAACTAAAACGGGTATTAAAATATACCATAGGTAGAGTTTATGTCTCATTTAACTTATAAGCTTATGCTATTAACAGCATGTAGGCATCGCAACATATGCAACATATAGCCCTAAATACATATAAAAAAACTGTTAGATTCATCATTCCTTTATTTATAGCATGCTAAAAACGGTCTATTGTTTTATAAACAACAAATAATCTCGCACTGACTATGAGGACGATAGTGCTACGGCTAGACCACAGCAGCTAGTCTGTACTCTACATTAGCTCGTTCATGTCGAATTCTAGTGCTCAGCGCTGTGACGTGAACACGCGTACGCAACCATTGAAGCCAAATAAATGCGCATGACTGCTATGATGTCTGCCCTCAAAAATTCTGAATAGGCTCCACCCCTATTAGCGGATGCGCTTTTGAGCAGTTTCAGTTTAAATTAATGGGCGCCATTTTAAGACACCGTCTCCAGTTCTTATAATACATCCATGCGGCCAACACTTCTCTATTGGCCAGTCTATATGATATCATCCTCAGAGTGGGAAGCTCGAATAGCAGCTTCTGAATAGCAGTTTTATCATACTGCAGATCAGTGCCATATTTCTGCCTCCTCCTGGGTGAACAAATCAGACAAATCTTTAGTATTTCACCGTCTCCCGACTGGTCAACAACTGAGAAGACGGCCTTATCTTAAATCCGAAGTGACATTGGGCCATATTTCCAGGTAACACTCGTATTTGTTAACGTATCCTACAGCTACCAGTTAGCTACATTAGCATTCAACCGTATCGTAGCCATAACTGTGTCCACTTGTTATGTCCAGCTTCAATTAATACAGTATAATAAAAAATTTATGGGAGGAGGACTTGGGAGGAAATCTCAGAAGAAACATGGGTCAGGGCTCTGCATTGGGTTCACTCATCATCTATTTGTGCAAGACATGAGCTGTGTCTCAAATCGCGCACTTGTGTACTTATACTTAATATTTTGAGTACATAGTGCGCATAAACTGGCAAGTACGCCAAAATAAAGTGCATTCAAAGTAGCCGTTGGCGCACTCAAAATGGTCCAAAAATTGAGTGTGGAACTATGCACACTTCATTCACTCAACTGTCACTTTTTGGGCTAGCAGCGGAAGGGGAGTTTTGAAAAGGTCAGCAGTGGGATTTTCAGCTCTGAACACCGCACCATACAAACGTAAGTTTTACATGTTTATAAAGTGTTATAAATTCCCAGATAACTTCGATATTGTCGTAAAATTATAGCCGTCTCTATTATTGGGTAAATTTTCCAGTCTGTAATGATTTGGTCAAATTGACAATTACGTGGATGCTAGCTAGCTAACAGCGGCATATTATTACCAGGCATAGGCATTTCATGCAGCAGCTAGCGTTTATGTTTTATACAAGTGTATTAGCAGTGTATATTCATGGACAGCGTACATCGGCAGCAATAGTTTTCTGTTGATCTTTCTGATCGGATGTGTATGTTATGTTATTTTAATGATGTCTTGAAGTAATCATGTACCGGTACAGAGGAACAGTCTTTGAGATAAATTAGAGAGGAGACATGCTGCTACCGGGCTTACAGTCAGAACATTTTACAAAATAAAAAATACACTGATTTCAGTGGTTTGTTCTGCATTTTATCCTTGCCAATGCTGCCAACAACCCGTTTGAAGACTGCTGTCCCCAGCAAATGCTGTATAGCCTGCATCTCGGTGAGGCAAATCATATTTTGACGTTGGATGACCTGGGAGAGGAGAGCACGGACCTTCCTGCTGGTCTTATGGACTGTCCTGTGATACAAGGCACCTGCAGGACATTTAGCTGGAAATACAACCTGGAGGCTGGAGAAATAAACAGGACATACTGTACATTTTAATTAAGATTCATTAAATTATATTATTGTCAATATGTGTTTTTCTTTTAGCATTGATTGTAACATACAGTAGTACATACATTAGGCTAATATGTTATGAATATTTTATGTTGATGTCTGTGTTTTCACTCTTGTCACTGCATGTTGATGTATGATGTAAAATATGGTTTTTTTAGTAGGCTATATTAAGTGGGTAATTATTACAAAACAGTAAGCTGTCTTTTGGGATTTCGACTACAGAAAGTTAAGTTAAAAGAGACCATTAGCATAATGTAGTTAGTATTCTTATCTGTTCTGATTCTGAATGTACACTGTTATTGTCAGTCAAGTTAGAGCACAGATAATAATATTTTGATTACTATTTTGTTTAGGTAAGTGTGATATAAAGGTAATTATGTAGCACAACATTATATCAGCTATGTATATCACAACATAAATAATATAAATCAACACACGGTACCGGCCGGTAGCCTTTTATCACCCTTAAAAAAAGTCCTACAGGAATTTTAACCATTTGTGAAGGTATTAAAAGAATACCTTAATTCGTGTTGGAAAATTATTTTGATATTTGGAGTGAATGACCTAATCTTAAATAAGACCTTAGTAAAGCCTGATGATTGTTATTTGTAATTACAGTATTCGTGGAAATTCGAATACCAAAATCCTGATCCCAAGACACTTTACAGGGTGGTCTGATCAATACTTTTACAGAAACCGTTCTTGGGCTTTTGGCTGGTTTTTGAACCCTTACACAGATATCCCAAGCTCAGGTCAGGTCCAGTAGGACTTAGTATGCAGGAGTCATTTGATCAGAAGGCTCAAATGTATTTTAATATCCATTTTTGGATTACATTGTGGGCAAGCAATGTATTGCTAACAATCAATTTGAACTCCAACTGCATAGATAGTACCAGGCTCTAAGGCACACTGCTTCGAAGGTCATTTAAAAGGGCCAGGAAATACTCCCTAATGTTGACTGTCAAGCTGACACTGAAATATAGGGGGGAGGCTGCACTGATTGAGACTGTGTAATCAGAATTTGGCAGCCTGCCCAGAGGGGAGAAAACTTCAGCAGGGCAGGTGTGGCAGACATGTTTTGATTGGTTAAACTTTGATGGAAAAACTGTATAAGAAGGGCATGATTTTATGCACCAAGAGCGGCTTTTTATGTTGAGTAAATACTCTGTCCAATTTTTGTAAACCTATTTTTACTTTTCTTGAAAATCAGCAGAAGAACAAATTGGATTGTAAGCTTTACTTTCTTTATTTACATTAACCTTGTGTGATACTTGTTTAGTCATTGTATAGGACCAAAAACATTTAATAAAAGACAGCCTTCTGTCAAAAAACCTTTGAACCTCTGCATAGGTCTTTTCTTCTCAGAACAGGAGACAGGCCCCTCTCAGGGGTAGCCTTAGGGCTTAGATCCTCACCACGCTCGAAAACACTGAAAAGATTCTGCACTGTCCACCTTCTAGTAGGATTGCTAGGTTTTTGAAATAAGGAATTAGTGAGTTGTGAATTAATGAAGTTTAATTTTACCTATGTGCAGTGAGTAAAATATTTAATTAATTTGAATTTTAACTTCATTTGTGAGACCAGTGAGTCGGTGAAGTGTAAAGACCATGTTGGATGATGGTGATGTTGTATGTGTAATATGTTGAAGTAAGTTTGGTAATAAACCTCCAGAAGGACCAGCTGTCCTGGGAGCTGTTTAGAGGCTGCGCAGGAATTAGGTTCAGCCTGTGTTATAGCTTAATGTGTTCTGTGGCAGTCCATGCACCAAGAGTCTGGGTTCCCTTCCCAGATAAAGCATTAATAACAAAAGTCTCAAATTAAATTGTATAAGGTCTTTATTGGCATAAGATAGATATCTTAAAAGGAAGCTTAAGTGTTGCAAAAGCTTAAATAAAAAATGAACACAGGGATTTACATCGCACATCTAAGTTACCAGGTTGTGGGTATAGGACGAATGCTTATTGGTTAGGGACGCGTTAAAATAAATAGAAGAAAAACTAGGAACTGAAATCCAAGAGCTCGCGGGAGCCATTTTATAAACGGACAAGCATCCGCTGTAAACAAGAAGTGAATTGAATAGCTTATGTTGAAGCAAAATAGCCGGGCAAATTAATTAAAATCCAGGTGGTATTTATATGTGAATAAGCAGGTCCACAAGGCGAGGATAAAAAGCAGGATTCCTTACGGAGCCTTGCTGGGCGTCCAGTATAAAACTGCCGACAGTATCCTGCAGGAATTGTGCTGGTGTTACAATATCCTGTAAGAAATACTGCAGGAATAATTAATTAATTAACAAGCAGATTCCTGCTGGACCAAAACCTGAAGGTTTTGGAAATTCCTGCAGGATGTGAATATTCCTGCAGGAACAAGCGGATTCCTGCAGGACTATAACCTGCAGGTTTCTGATATTTGTGCAGGATGTGGATATTCCTGCAGGAACAAGCGGATTCCTGCATGACCGAAAACATGCAGGTTTTTTATATTCCTGCAGTATGTGAATATTCCTGCTGGAATAATTAATTAATGTAGAACCAAAACAGTGTTTTATGTTCTTTTTGCGTAGATGTGAATCCTTATAATTACAATGTAAACATACATTTGGTATAGCAATAACTTCATGCAGAGTTTAATAGTAACTGAGTGTTGGTACTCCAGATAGAATTACTGTAGTGATGTGTTTGTTTTTATAAGCCATCAACAGCTTTGTAATGTTACAATAGGTATTCAATATATTGTTTTCTACCATTTTATTTGATTATTTTATATAATTTTCCAAGCATTGAAATCATTCAGAGGGAAATAATGATTTTCAGGACACCATAAATCTATGACATAGAATATAATTTGTGCTATGTGCTTAAACAACAATCAGATAAGGCCATCAAAAACATCATGTTTTAATTAGGCTGTAACCCAGTCTGAATTTAGTACAATAAAATACATAGGTCTAGATATATGCGCTGATACATCCTAACTCCAGAATGAAAGAGTGAAAATGGCACCTTATTGGTTGATGCTGTTTGAAAATCCAATCACAATACGAAGAAGGTGGGGCCTACAACCAATATGCTGTAGTGCAGGGTTCCCCAATCCTGGTCCTAGAGGGCCGCAGCCCTGCATGTTTTAGATGTCTCCCTGCTCCAACACAGCTG
>JAODUH010002023.1:0-12333 GCA_027564835.1 Typhlichthys subterraneus | reverse complement strand
GCTTTTGTCACCATGGTGAATAAATCAAAACAAGACACACGCACACGCACACACACACGCACACACACACACACGCACACACACACACAAAAAAAGCGCTATGTATTTTCTTTATTTTTAATTCTTTAATTTAAACTAAGTGTTAATCATACCTCTGGAGGAACAATGACCAGATTATCTGGAGTGCTGTCACTTACTCCTCCTGTGACATATTCATTGGGAAAAATTAAGAGGAGTGCATCCTAACACTTAAGATCACCGAGATAAAAGCGCTTAGCGTTGTGTATATGAGCTCAACACTGATAAATATTCATATGTAGCAGAGGTAAAGATCTAATCACGCACCCATTGATGCGTCACAGTCTTCCTTTGCTTGGCTGGCAAATGAGTCTCTGTATGGAAATGAGAGAGACCCCTGAGCTGCCTTGATCACAAGGCGCGCCGCAAACTAAATGGATATGGCCTGCGCAGCGCAGGACAGTTGCCATTGGCAACAGCCGCCATCCACACTGTACAGGGATGTTTTTATTATTATTATTATTATTATTATTATTATTACTATTATTATCATCATCATCATCTCTGTTTGTCTCCAAGTCTGTCTCTCTGTTTGGCATCTGTATTCTTTTATACACATATTGTATTTTTGTGTGTTCATCAACTTCTTGAAAATAATTAGTTTTTTCCTAAATTTTTTCCTATTTTTCAGAGTGACTTGTGTCTTCTTTGTGCATTCGTTTCTCATCTCCCCATTCTCTCTCTCTCTCCCTCCCCCCCACCCCCTGTTTCAGAGCGAGTCCTACGCTTAGCCAGCACTGTGTTTGTCATATTGGGACTATTTGTAGATAATTAGCTGCAATCATCGCCTCTCTGCAGGCGACGGGGCGCGGGGAGGTGGGGGGGGGGGGGGTATGTGCGTTGGCGACAGAGGAAGGAGGGTGGCAGGAGGAAAGAATCTGTCACTTCCACCTCATGGGGAGACATTTAGCAGCAGCCCGTGTTTTGAGACGAACGTGTGTTCACAAATACAGGTGTGTCGTGCTCGCAACGCAGGCATTAGGAGCGGGGCTAACCTGCCATCAGCAACATGCAGCAAAGCCATAGGGATAGCTGCTCGCCAAGTGGCTTTTGACACCATAGCCCACCGAGTACCCTCTCCAAATGCATTAGCTTGAATGAGGTTGAAGAGAACAGCAAGCTTTCTAAATCCTGTATTGTTATTCTTTTATTTTGATCAAATTTTTTAACACAGCCAGTAGGCAGCAGTCGAGTGAGTGGAGTCGCTGTAGAGGTGACGGAGTGGGCCTTTACAGCGCACTGCACTGTGTGGGATCAGACTGAGACATGAGCGCATGCCAGCGTACGTAGGGGAACATGTTGAGCCAAGTGTGCCACTTGCCAGCCATGCCACCGCGGAGAGAGCGCGTGTGAAAGCCTCGACGCCGTTGGTATCATTAAGTCTTATCGCTGACAGCCCCGCCCTCACTTAAGAGCTGACAAATGACAAAACGGCTTAGGAAGATGTTCAGATAGAGTGAATGTCAATAGCGGTAGATGCGGCCAAAGATACACAAATGTCAGCCCGGTGGGGGGGGGCGACATCAATCAATATGCGTGGCGAACCCTACTCTGTTAGAGGGAATCAAGAATGCAGCTTAATTCCTTTCTCCTTCTCCTTACTGCTTATTGTAGCCCCGCCTTTTCCAAACAGTTCTAGCACGGTGTAGTTAGCAAACAATGCTGTTAGTATGGTGTAGTTAGCGTGTAGCACGGTGTAGTTAGCAAACAGTGCTGTTAGCACGGTGTAGTTAGCAAACAGTGCTGTTAGCATGGTGTAGTCAGTGCCGTGATGAAACGCTCTCCGGGCCAAGCAAACGGAGGGCTCGGCGCGGCTCCGAGCCGCGTGGAAAGCTCTAAGTTGACAGCTGCAGCCACGGAGAGCGAAGCACGGCCTCGTGTATAGCCGCCACCAGTGTTCCTCATTGACAGAGCGAGGGGAGGACCGTGCGGAGAATGCGGATGGCCGCATTATTGTTATTGTTATTATTATTTGTGCGCTATGCACCGCTGTAGGCTGGGAAATAAGTTCCCCCACCATCTCCTGCTTGGCTGGTTAGCTCTCCTGGAGAGGTAACCAGCTCCGTGACTGCACATCCTCCAACAGCCTCCTCTGTGTCCCCTGGCCCCTGAATCAAGCCCCATAAACGTGGGGGGTGGAGGGGAATGTGTGTGTGTGTGGGGGGGGGGGGGGGGGGGCGTTTATTTGCCACCCCCCCCCCCCCCCCCCCCCCCCCCCCCCCCCCCCCCCCCCCCCCCCCGTTTCTGTCGCAGCCACAGATGCAGTGCGGACGGACAACAGCAGGGAAAGTGCAGAGATAAAGCCAAGGAAATGACAGAGGATGGGGTGGGAGACATTTGTTTCGTGTGTGTGTGTGTGTGTGAGAAATGAAGGGGAGTGGGGTGGCATGTCGGTCAGGGTTGTAGCGAACGCCGTTGCTATGGGGGAGTCATTCTGGCGAACATCAAGAGAGGCAGAGACAGGATTCCAGCCTACACTGCCAATCCCCTACTTGAAGGCCCACAATGGAAATCAAACAAATATCTCCTTCTGGGGTGCCATCCGGCTTCACTTGATGTTGTTTACTCTTTTCTTGTGCAAGCATTTGGAACAGTACCCCACCCCTCCAATAATGTACCCCCTTCCAAATGTTTCATTATGCCTGTACAACACCCTCAAAATGTTCATTCACACAAGTGTGTTGGTGGAGGGGGGCTGCTTTGCCTGTCTGTGTTTACCAGGGTCAAAGTTGGTGGTTAAACTGAGATTATTTGACAGTTACTGCACAGTGGACTCATGTTGCAGATAAACTCTGACA
Organism: Typhlichthys subterraneus; assembly: GCA_027564835.1. NCBI lineage: Eukaryota > Metazoa > Chordata > Actinopteri > Percopsiformes > Amblyopsidae > Typhlichthys > Typhlichthys subterraneus. Next base: position 9,457 of record JAODUH010002023.1, on the reverse strand, counting down.
AACATGCAAAGAAGCGCTCATTAACCGTTAAATTCCCAGAGATGCATGTCAAATGATTATTCAACCGTTCATAATCAACTCCCCACTGCATGCATGTGTGAATGCTCATGTTGGAATATGCACACATTTTTCTGCATCTATAATCCCTGTACATACTCTCAAGGGTATTAGCATGTGTATATGCATTTTATTTTTACCATAGCGTATGCGTATGTATGAATAATCTACTGTATATTGTCAAAGGGCAAAAAGTACTAACCTTTTACTATCCTTAAAGGATTTCTAGTCAAGCCACATAATCACAGTGGCTGGGGTGAAGGATTATAATTCTGCCATACAGCACGTCAATAAGCGGGATGTATTTGTGACCAGCTCAAGTGGGAGGGGGGTCTAGATTTTGAGACTTTGATCCCGATTTATCACACCAGAGTGTGTGTGAGAGAATGAGTGCAAATATATTTTTAAATATTCTTAATGACAGTTACTGCTGTACATTTAAATGCTTTAAATATTATCAATGTTTCACGTGTAGTTTGAATTTCACCTATAAAAATACTTTAATTGTAGGCTATCTTCCAAATTAATATTACATAACATTCTCATCAAGAAGTGTTGATTTACTGTACAGCAATTCCAGTCAGTTCCTTTACTTTCTGTCTTTTAAAATCTGTCAGTCACATCCCAATGGTGTTAAAAGTACTTTTTCTACATGTATATCTATTTCCACAAATCTGCATGCTTATCGGGCAAGAGCAGTCTATTTCATTTTCTTATCTAAAAAACTTGACTAGTGGTTACATTATAATATGATCACCACATTGAAATATAAAATAACATACAATGTGTAACCATCACAAAACACAGGCCCTCAAAGCAAACAATGCCGTTCATTTAAATATCGACTTTAAAGAAAACAATATAAATCATTCCAATAAGGAAAAATAAACAGACCTACAACCTCAAATGATTTACTATTAACTATTGAGATGTTGATGCACTGATAATCCTCTAACACCACCTATAGGCACTTTGCTTTAGATCCTTTCCATGTTGGTTATTTTCTAATGTGTCAGATATGGTCCCTCAGGTAATATAGGACCGATGCAGTCTCACTGCAAACCATATTTTCTACACTACCAAGTATACAGTGAGCATATGTTTGTGGGGTCTGTGTGTGCACGCACTTGTTTGTGTGCATGCTAGCCGATCGATACTACATTGGCTCCGACATTGACAATCTATCCAATCTCCTTTAGACACAGTAATAATGCAATTGTTAAAAAAAATGAATTGCTGGCTATAAAAATGTTAACAGTGCAGGAAGGCCAATATGGCTGTTTTAAAAGTGTCTAAAATGCCATTGCTGTGGCAGATCTGGATGTGAAATGTCATATTGGAGCAGCCCTACTGTGCTTGCCTTCCCGAGTAGCTCTCCCTCTTTCGAGACCCCAGCTGCCCCCCACTGATGAAAGCCCAGCCAAGAGCTCAGTTTCGCCGCAACCTTTTACCATCACCTGACCTTTGGGCTGCAGAAATGTCTTTGATACAGTGCCATGATGTATTTGCTTCCCGCTCTGTCGTGTTGCAGCCAACAAGCTATATTTGCAGGTCCCGCGGGAACTTCTTGACTATCCGTGAGCACTTAACCGGTGTATTTCTTTAACCTCACCTCTGTACGGCTTTAGTGTGACCTTAAGGACTGTCAGACAAAAAGGACTACGCTTGGTATATCTGCAAGATTCTCGCTCTCAAATCAAGCTTAAGAGAACTAAACACTGCTTTTGTGGGAGTGGATTCTCATCTCAAGGTGTATTTTAAGATCAAATAATGTCACTGGCGGCTGCAGACAGAGCATGACCAGATGCCCTGCTGTTTTCACTGAGAGCACACAGGAGAATGCTTGCGGGTGGATTTGAATAAGGGAATACTCTGTACTTACCAAGGACAAGCTCTCGCTGTCTGTGCTATATGTCTATGTACTGTACGTTGCACCTGGAGTAAACGAGCATTTACAACTAGTCAAAAATGAATGAATTTGACAGTAAATAAAAAATGATACTGTATGTTTGAAATACAGTACTTCGGTTCTCCGAGCGTTTTAATAGACGTTGTACAGTACTGTGTTGAGGTTGTTTGGCTTTGGACAAGTTTGTTGAGGTCAATAAAAACAATCATAAATATGTCTGTTGCCTTCGTTCCAACATAGCTGACATATGAGAATCAGGGGAATCGGGAACACGTGAAAAGGTCTAATCAGACACATTACCTCAAAACACTTGTGTGGGCATTCTCAATTTTCAATCTTTGAAACCCATTTCTTTGTGTCAATTCATATTTCATTTTAACCTGCCATTTTCTAGAATTCCACTCTTAGAAATGTGTAATCCTTGACTACATATGATCTTCTTCTTCATCCTCAGTGATAATGGCACCGAACCGAGCCCATGAACTTAATAGACTTAATACCGAATAGAAAGCAAATATGATGCCAAATGTATCGATCCTGACAGATCCAAGCATAGTGAGTAGTGAATCGATAAATGGAACCACCATGGTCTGGAATTGATTGCTGGTTGAGCTCCTGATAACACTGTGTCCCTCTGCCAGGTCCAGGTACTGTACACCCGGCGAGACATGTGGCTGGGGGTGGGGTGAAGCCCTCTGGTCCCCACAGCTGAGTGGCAGGCAGGCGCTTTAAATGTCACGATGAAGGGAGCTGCCATTTGGCCCAACATGCCTCATGCCAAGGGACTGGATGCTATGGCAGGGTTAGCCAGCTCCCAGCCCTGTTCTCCAGTAGCACAGCTATCACCTTGTGCCATTTATCATGCAGCTTACTTGCCTAGCACACCTGGCACATTAGCGTGGACAGCAGCAGGGAATGCCCCTGCTGCAGGCTAACCGGGGGCTAACTTTAATCTCTTTGACATACCGGTAAAGTTAGAATAACCATTTTTGTTTGACTGAATTCACTTCAGTGCATCTAATGGTTCGCCGTCACTAGATTTGATTAATGGAATCGCAGTGACATGAATTGGATACGGTTTGTATTTGGGCACAGCAGAGAATATTGTGTTCATGCTTTTGATGACTGCAGCTGTGGTAATAGTTTGCCATGACAAGGATGGCACAAAATATAACAATACTATAAAATAATCATAAAATGTTTTCACGACCAATAAATACTAGAACAATGCAAACATGCACTTTGGGCACTGATCTGAACAGTCTGAGGAGATCTAGACACTGATATTGTTGTATGAAATATAATGGAAAAACTGATTAAAATGATTATAACCATGCATGTATTCCAAACAAAAGCATTACATCTTTACTACAAATAAAGTATCTTAACTTTATGTTATAATTTGTTTTGTGTGATGTGTTCATTAAGTGAAGTGGTCATAACATTACTGCTTTAGTAATTATTACCCATGTTCAGCAAATCTGGTTGACATCGATTCTTTATTGCATTGTGTTTCTTCATTATTGAAACCACTTGGCCTACAGTAAACTACAGTCTAAATGTCTAAATGTAATGTAGTCAAATCACCTCGTATTGACATTAGTTGACAGTAATTATGCATCTTGATGTACAGTAACTTATTTTTGTGCATTACATATTTTTACACATGGCTTTATATAATGTTATGGACCTTCAAAGTTTGACCTTGACTTTGACAGTGTTGACTATATGTTATATTATTGCTATTACAATATTTTATCCTTGGTGGCAAAACTGATACTAATTTAAACTAAATTGACATGGGTACTTACTTTCTGTACCATACCTCTTTGCTTTGTGTTTTTATGCATATGAAAGCTATATGATATTTGACCCTCAGGCCTACTATCTGTGACATGACATTTAATAGTTAAATGCCATGCATATTTACCATTGAAAACAACACTCACTTCCAGGTGTTTAGGCTGTTTTGCATGCAGCCTGCACATAGCTATAGCAACGACCCACAGCTTCTTTTAGATGGCATTTTTACATGTAAATGTAGGCTATGTGTTGAATAAAATCAAACATAATTGAACATTTTCTTGCTAATAGCATCAAACCACATCACATTTCATTTATTATGATGTCATAATAATAAAATAAAACACTGACTGCACTGACTATGGCTATAGCCAGAAATATCAGTGCACATACTGTAGAGGCTAACACAAATACACATTGCCTAAAATCTACGTAGCATACCACTATGCTAAAATGTATGTGAGTGCCACGCAGATATGAACATGTAAACATTTCCCTCCACAGCCTTAAACTCTCTATGAGAGCATTTAAAGGTTGTCTATTTACCTAATTTTATTGAATGGGTTGGGGGGAAAACAGCATTGCAGCTTTATCAAAGATATACAGTAGCCTATAATTATGTTTGCAAGTGAAAAAAGGCAATATTGATTATATAACTTTACAATGATGAGCCGTCAACAGGAGATTACAAAACAGCCATTGAAGTTGACATAAATCATAATTGATCTCCCCTTCAGAGTTTTTGTTTCTTCCTTCGTTGGCCTGTGCTATTGTCAGGGGCTGTCACCATAGGCTGTCACGCAGGGAGGTGGGATATGCCTTCAACACGCTAGCATGCTAGTACATGCTAGCATGCTAATACAGGCTAGCGTGCTAATACAGGCGCGGCGGCTGCGGCAATAGTTGCGGAAGCCTTATTAGAGATTCACAGAGACTTTTTTTTTTCAGTTTTCAGACAAGCTCCACTGCTTGCTTTGACCTGAGGGCAGAGTGCTCTTCTAAAGCTTTTTGAGTTGTGTGACACACAGATAGTGAGCCACGTGTCCGGGCAGGCAGACAGGAAGGCAGGCGTGCGTGAAGAGAAGCTAAGGCCCTGTCTGGGCAGAGAGTGTCAGCGCTGTTAGCATAATACAATGTTGCAGTATTCTTCCTCCCTCTAGCTGAATGGCTTCATTAACATGGACTTTGGTTGCTGCGATTAGCGGCGATTAAAGAGTGAACATAGAGCACTTGCCTCCACTCCAGACAACAGCCAGCGAGATCACTGTTGGACAGATATGGTGTTGCTGGCTACCTGCCACAGCCCCAACTCTATCCTAATGCCTCCCACCCCTCAACAGTCAGTACACCTGTGGAATATATAGGGGGGAAAGTATGTTGGGGTGCTGTGTACCTATGTCCAACTATCCCCTAAATAACCCCAGCTTGACTTATGCACACACACACACACACTCACACACACACACACACTGTGACAACAGGGGAGAATATTTAATGAAGGCGCTGATGAGAATTGATGAGACTGTGGCCATGTGTGCATTTATGGGGATGTGACCCCTTGTTATCATGCACTGCCCCCTGCGGTGTTCCATCTACACCAGCCGTGCATGCCGCTTACACCGGGTTCAGGGGTCGTAGACGATCTGCATCAACAAGCCGCTGTATGCTTAATTAAGACACTCCTGGGGGATCAGATATCGCTGATCCGGTGTTATTTGCTTTGTATTGGAAACAGTTACATTTCACAACAGCATAGGGCTCCATTCTCAGCGGGACGAGTCTAAATTACAATTGGATATATGCGAGCGCTTGTTTAAGCCTATGTGGAATGCCGGCTCGCAAAGTGTATTTCCGAACTCGGACAATTAAATTGGGCCGCATTGTGCCAAGTTCAACTCGATACAGAGACGTGTCTCAGAAGTTTCCCCTAATGTTTGTGGACCCAGGTGTGGTGAGAAGGCATCCATTGAACTTGAGAAGTCACTCTGAGCTCTGCTCTGAACACCTCTCTTTGTCCCCTTGCTGCCAGTCTCAGTATCAGGGCCCCACAGCACCCTCCATCTCTCCTGTGACTGTGGTTTCAATTATGAAGCTACCTCCAACTATGTACGTCCGTTACTCCACTACAGACCTGCATAGCCTGCGTGCCTCCACTCATGTGTGACTTGATACATTGTCTCACTGTTTTCCCACTTACGGAATTAATTGCGCTGTTATCTCACTCTGAGATAAAAAATCCCAACAGAGAACCTAATAGTCTAAAAGAGGTGTGGATCAAACAAAACAATTAAAAGCCTCTGTGTTTTCCCCTAGCTGTTCCCTTTTACAGTTAACACGTCAAATGAGATTTCACTGTTACTTTTGCATTCTGGCTTAGAATGCATTGTGGTTTTTTCCGCAATCTCTCATTGTTGCACTATAGGTCATAATATCCCCCATCAAAATCAAATTATACTGTACAGTATGTACAGTATTTCCTCCTTTTTGGATCTGTTGCCTCAGATAACTGATGTGCAGATAACTAATAAAAATAAAAAAACTTTTCCCCCGCATCTAGACAATCATTCATTAACATGGCTATACTGTGACAAATGTATTTTCAGTGAAATTCAAAAAGGAATATTAAGACAAGTTGAAATTATTGCAATTACCCTTGCAGCCAGACATAGTCCAAGATGTCTATTTTAGGTCAATATTATCTGATAATCCTCAGTCTAATACTGCCTAGAAGGTTTGAAGTGAATTGTCTAATGTCATTTTTTAAAGGACATAACAAACTAATGTAATAGAGTTATGGTCCTGTGTGGAATGAATAAAGTTTTCTTCAAACACAATAGATTTTTAGGAGGAAAGTAATATGATGGGCACTGTTGACTTGGATATTTGAAAAGATGTTATTGCAATTTCTCCAGAATAACTTAAAACTTAATGTTTTTCCTAATCAAATTATTAACTCTTGACTTGACTGTTGACCAACTGATTTTACTTAAATCATGCATATCTACCCACACACTATATTGTGCACCATACATCAAGTATAGGCCATTTAAAATGGCACCAAATATGTATAATTTCCTTGATATCCTGGACTCATTTGTCAAGTATGGTGTCATTTTCTACTCTAGGCTTGGGTGACGTGAGACCGTTTGCGGTTTGAAGTGCACATTGTCAGTGGTTGTGTGTGGGTTGCGTCCTCGCTTTAAATATAGTCAAGATGACAGGCATAACATTTACCTTGATGTTTACTGCTTTGAACTGCTTGGCATGGGCAATGCTGTTGCTGGGACTCACATTCGACAGAGAGAATGCTCATCTAGGGAGAACGGTACAGCAACATGTACCGTAGGCGTTGAATGAGAGCATGGTAAAGACCATCCATCAGGTCAGGTCTCCATGCTTTTGCAGTCTGTAGCACATACATAAACAACAAGAAGAACACAACGTTCACAATAGAACATTGCAAAAGGGAATAGTCATTTACTTTCTGTATGGGCAAAGGATCATACAGTAATTTAGTCATTTTGTTACCAAGGTGACAATATGGCCAAATAGGTTAATACTGTCTGAGTGTGAAATGTAAGCATTAAGAAGAGCACACCTGTGAATCCCTCTTGCTTCTTGTCTTAACATTGTTTCATTAGGACCATTTCAAACAAGTCTGTCAAAATAGGCCAATAGCAAAACAATGAAAACAACAAATTAGCCACACTGTTTTTCTCTCACGCATCTTGTAGCACCACTGCTGCAATAACAACAACAGCTTGGGGATGTATAAAAAAAAAATAAAGAAATAAAAAAATACAGAGATAATAAAGTACCAACATTTTTGTTTTTTTGCATACATTTTATCCTGTACTACTGCTGGAAGTTAATCCACCAACACCATTTTCCACAAGGAACCCTGGCAACAGTCATGCTCAGATACTATTATGAATACTTATTCGCATTTCAATGAGCACGAGCAGAAATCGCAACTATTTCGGGCGTTGGTGCGCCACATAGGTTGGTTCCGTCTGCAGCGGCATATTGCCAGGTTTAGTCTTGAATAGCATTGTATGGAACTGCAGCATGCTAGCGGTGTGAATGGCGGTGGCCTAATCTCATGTCATTACAGTGGGATTGGCGTGTGGTCCACCAGCCAATCAGTCTTCCTCAATGTCTTCAGCAGACTGCGGTTATCTTCTGTTTGCTCAAATATATTACACAAGGCCTGATGTCTCAGTGCCTGGACTCCACTGTCAGGCTATAGTGCACATGCCCACACATACCGCAGAGCAGTATGTATTTGTGGTTCAAACGTCTTATTTGTATTGAACATGCGAGGGTTTGTGTGTGTGAATGCAATGTGAAATTCTAACCGTTGTTGGTAACTGTAATCCAACATGAAACCAGCACGATTCCTCCTTTCTTGAAACTCTCTGTGCTATTACCTGCCGCTCTCATTGTCTTGAAAACAGCAAGTATGCAGTGCACACAGCTGGCGCACATGCACGCACGCACACACGCACGCACACACACACGCACACACACACACGCACACACATACACACACACACATGCATGGGAGCATCACTGGATGTCTCGATACTGCTATCTCAGCTACTGCACTCAATCTTGACATTTGTTTAACGTTCCCCCAGTCCCGTGTCCCAGTGACATTGTCAAGTGCCACATACCTCCTTTCTCCTGTTTAAACACGCTCTCCACCTTTCCATCTATTATTTCTGCTTTTTTTTTATTATTTTTTTTTATTAGAAATGTGAAATGTGTCATGGAGACAAACATGAGTGCCGCGAGAGGACAGTTAGCCCATGTAGCTCCACTCCAACACGCGTTAGCCTAGGCCAAGGCCAACTGCTTAGAACGGCGGTACACTATAGTTTCACCTGGCTGACACGTCATCTGACGGTAACAGTGAATTCCAGACGTATTTTCAGTGCGCCGCTGGAAATAGGTGGCTAGGTTTTGCGAGGTAAAATTGATGCCCGTCAAAAATCCCTGGTGTGATACCCATTAGCACCGGCATCTCCCGTCGATGCGACGTGAGTCGTGAAACCGTGTCATACGCTGTGTAGCGGCTAAAAGGTGGGAAAATGTGTCCTTTATTACATCGAGCACGAGTGAAGTTAAAATGCAGGTAGCTGGTTGACAAATAAACAGTAACATTATACGTTTAAATAATCCCCAAGTAGCCATAACGCATACATAGCTAAAGCCCATACACTCCACCATGCACAATATTGGATATTTATTGTTCATTTTGTTTGTTCACCTCCACTTTTCTATACTACACCAATCAAATTGTTACATCGTGTGACACATTTTTTCTAAAAATTTAAAAAATTCACACATTGCTGTTCAATGCTCACCACATACTGATTTCTGAGAATTAATCCACTGAAATTAACTTTGGTTGATTTTTGTATCCTGTACAATAGAATGCTATTTTGATTAATTTAGTAACACTGTAAACACCAACTCTACTGTTTCAGAAATAATATTCAATAAGACTAAAGCACCAAGAACCGTGACCATAATCAATTTAAACATCAAGCCAATATCCATCCATCCATCCTCTCCCGCTTATCCAGAGTCAGGTCCCGGGGGCAGTAGCTTCAGCAAGGGACCCCAAACTTCCCTTTCCCGAGCAACATCATCAAGCTCTGACTGGGGGATCCCGAGACGTTC
>JAODUH010002022.1:0-12334 GCA_027564835.1 Typhlichthys subterraneus | reverse complement strand
TGTGTATATATATATATATATATATTTTTTTTTATAACATTAGATATATACATGATTCTTGTGTTATTTCACTTTGTTAACTAGAGCTTCTGAGAAGCGTGACACCTGTGATGTATTTTTAAACCATTCCCACAAAGTCAAAGAAATATTTAAAAAAAGAATATTTAAAAAGAAAAACACATTTTTAACTTATTTATTGAAATACATTTTGTAGAACATTAAATATTACAAAATAAGTAAGTATATTCAACAACATTTCAAAGAAAGGTAACATCCATAGAAACATAGTGCATTCACTCATCCAGGGAGAGAGCAAGCTTCTCCATCCTTGCATCAAATCGCTTTCGACTAGTGTCCAAGATGGTGATGCCATTCCTTTCAAAGTTATATCCCACACTCTGCAGCTCTCCTATTCGCATTGTAATATTATGTGTGCTGTACTCCAAAACCTTGGGCTTCTCCAGTATCTGCTTCATTGTTATTCCTCCTTTCAGTAGACAACCCAGTTTAGTAAGAAGTGTGTCTGGCCCAATGTAAAGAACCAAAGGATAGGTGAAGACAAGTTGCTTTAGGTCAGTCTCATGACAACCAAGTGAAACCATCTTCTCCTGAAGACTTTGGAAGTTCCGTTTGAGGTACACATTGGAAAGGTCCAGTATTTCTGCTCCTGGACCTTGCAGCAGAAGTAATAATTCAGGATCACTCAGTTTGAGGGTGGTCTTCATGTAGTCAATGTTGGTCTTGACTCTCTTTATGCTTTGGATAAGAATGTAAAGATTCCTAGATATGACCGCTTTGGCAAACTTCTCTGGTTCCTCTCCTCCAAGCTCTTCGCAGGTGTCTTCTAAAAACTCCACCATCTGTCTATTGAGCTCCACGCTGTTGGAAAAGGTGCGTGGCGCCGTGTTCAGCAGCCGGTAGAGGTCTTTGGAGTTAAAGCCCAGGGATGTCAGATACAAGATGTTCTTTTCCAGGTTCTCGTTGTCGCTGGAGCGGAAGAAGGACTCAGGCGAGCGGTCGATAATACCAACAATCTCCGCATCACTTTTGAAGATTGTCCTCCACAGCTCCCAGCGGCGTTCCAGGTGGTCCACAGAGCGTGTGATGGCGCGAGGAAAGCGAGATATAATGCCGGCAATCACCTTGCGGTGAGCGCCTTTTCTTTTCAAAAACACAGCGAGGCCCTGCTCGTTCGTGAAGACTTTACGAAACACCCCAGGCTGACGCTGCCGTGCCATTTTCACATCCACTCCCATGAGATTCAGGTTCTCAAGCAGCGATACATTCTCTGTGCCAGCCCCGAATTTGGGCTCCTCATTCTTTGAGCTCACGGTGCAAAGAGTCACCCGGCTGGAAGATGCCAACTGCACCATAAGGAGGGAAGAGCTGCATCGAATTGCTACTGATCGCTGAAGGTTTAGCAGGGCCCTCATTATAGGTATTGCTGCCATTTTTACTGATAGGCTGCAACATATCAGAGGGCCTAATGTGGATTAATTACACAATAAAAAATATTAAAAACAAAGATATGGTGTCAACTAAGCATAATTGCAAATAACTGATCAACATTATTAAACAAATATGTTGCCTGTTGTTTACAGTAAGGGACTAAGGATATACCTAATCACAAACAGGATTTATACTTTGCCACAGCATGCATTAGGTTGACATAAACATGGCTAATGCTGAATACGCTAATACTTTTATGTAGTCTATCAGTTAGGAATGTTTCATCGATCAATAAGCATATGAATATTGTTATAAATACAACGTACGTATACATTCATTTACATTAGTTATTATTTAGGATAAAAGCGTAAGTACCAATTAATAATGAAGTCGATCAGCTCAAGTTTCGTTTCTCCTCGGACTCAAAGGTTGTCGCATTCTTTGCTCTTCCTGTACCACCAAATAAATACCTGTACATCTGTTTAGCGCCTTCTAGTGTTTTGGAGTTTAAAATCTATTGGTGTCCACTAGATTACGCTATTTGATAGCATATTTGTCAGCCTAAATAAATATAACTGACTAGAATAAAACAAAATATGGCCTGTATAATTGATGTGCTGCCCAATTCTGGATAGTATATAATGATTTTGAGAATGTCTGGAAAATACACTACTGGTCAAACGTTTTAGAACACTCAATTTTTCCAAAAATCAAGCAGTTCAAGTCCAATGAATAGCTTGAAATGGTACAAAGATAAGTGGTGAACTGCCAGAGGAAAAAAAAAGGTTACTCAAAACTGAAAAATAATGTTAATTTCAGAATTATAAAAAAATTCCCTTTTCAGGGTTTACAACTTAAAGCTATTGTGCAGAAACGGAGGTTGATCAAGCCTTGAACGTTAGTGCTACCAACTCCAATAGGGTTCCCAACTTGCCTTGACTTCTTTCAATCCCCCGTCTGCATAAAAGTAGTGTTGGAACACACTGTGGTACCATACCCTCGTGAGCATTTTTTTAACAGTATTGTATTGTAGAAAGTAGTGTTGCTAAAAGGCTAATAACAATGGAAGAGAGACAGACCATCATACCAAATAAAAATTTAGGTCTTTCCTACAGAGAAATAGCCAAGAAATTAATGGCTACCACAGCATTCTGCAGGGCCATGCAGTACACTCAGGTATGCGCCTAGTTGGTCAGGGGTTCATCATACAGCAAGATAATGACCCAGAACACAAGTCCAAGCTATGCCAGAACTACCTTAGGAAAGAAGAACAAGATGGTAAACTTAAAAATATGGAGTGGCCAGCACAGTCACCAGAATTGAACCCCACTGAGCTGCTTTGGGATGAATTGGACAAGACGGAAAGCAAAGCAACATACAAGTGCAATACATGTATGGGAACTTCTGCAACAGAGTTGGGAATAGCTTTCTGAAGAATATTTATTTCCATTGTAGAAGGAATGCCACGAATGTGTTTAGCTGTTATATCTGCCAAAGGTGACTACTTTGAAGAGTCAAATTTATTTTATAAATTGATTCCATTATTTATTTTTTTACTTTAATTGTTTATTTGTTCTATGCGTTCATCTCAGAGTACCATGACACACAGAAATGCATGAATTTAAATAAAAACCTGGAAGAATTGGGGTGTTGTAAAACTTTTGACCGATATTGTATAATTGAGTGGAAAATGCTAGAGTCCCAATAATATATAATAGGCTATATTCGATATTTGTTATAATATTTTATTTTAGAATTCTATAACAAATTCCATGATTCAGCTATACTGCTTGGCCACCATTCCTTTCACTAATTGACCTTCCCAAGCCCCGCCCTTTTCACTTGTCCTACCTAGCTACTGTAACTAGGTAAGACAAATCTCCATAGAAAGCTATTACAGCAAAACAGACAGTTGAAGGGAGGTTCCGTCAGATAAAAAAAAAGGTTATTGGAGGACACGCAAAAAGGGGCTGGGCTTGGGAAAGGTCAATAGAATTAATTAATCTTAAAGTGCTTAGAAAGTGCATAAAAATAATAATAATAAATATTGATGCCATAGCTGTATATGGATTCAATACTGTCAAACCAAACCACGAGCTATGTTATTTCCAAGATGTCCTTGCTACTCTTGATGCCCACTCCAGCATGCAGAACTTTCTTTGATGATAATCACCACCTCTTATGAATATTTAAATGCAGCATCATGTTATTGTTGTTATTATTCAAACTAATGCTCAAGAGTATCCTCCAATCTCTTCTGTCATGACTTAATAGAATTTAATATTGCCTTCCTATATATTAATAATAATAATAATAATAATAATAATAATAATACATTTTATTTTGGGCGCCTTTCTAAACACTCAATGACATTTTACATTGCAAATACAAAGATATAAAACAGTTGGCTGAACTATACATGCTATAGTAATAAACATCTGACCTGAGAAATATATACAAAATAAAATAAGTCAGGTGGCTGAAATATACATAAACATTAATAACATTAATAAACATTTGATCTGAGAAATATAACACTTACAATGTACAGATAGACCTTGAGGTTATAAGAGGAGGACCCAACACATAATAACAGTGTTTATATACTTTATGTAATACAGACACAAACTAAATTATAACTATGCCTACACCTAACCTATATTCTACAGCATTAAACTGACAAATTCCAACAGAGATATGTTCTGCTAATATTGTATGTAAAGGCACTATTGAATCATTTATGATTACTGTCACCATATGCGTACAACAGCTTCTGTGTTATAAGTGAATTGTGTCTGCGGTCATGTGCTAGAGTTGCTTGGGTAACGGTATAGGCCTGATACAGGACTCCTTCGGTGCATCAATAATTGAGGTTTCTAAACTTTCAGATTGTCGGTAGTTCCTGTTGAGGCCACTGCACATACAACAAGTGTTTGGAGGTGGGATCCAAGTTGGTAAGCATGTCAAAAAGAAGATGGGTGGAATTCAAGATTTGCCAGACAATAAGCTGCACGGCTCCTGTATCCAGAAGACAAAAACCTTCTTCTCCTGCACCTGCTGGTGAGTTTGAGAGCAACAACCTACAACATACACATATTGTTTCTTTGACTAACATTTTGTGTCTTGTGTTGCCCTAATGTCCTGTTCTAGACAATTTCCCCTTGACCAGGTTAAATTATGTGGGCATATGTAGTCTCAGCAAAGAGGCTGTATGCCTCTCAATTTTCTTTTTTGCCCTTCATCATCATGACCTCCATCTGTCTATAGCAGGTGCTTTTTGTTGAGCGTCTTATTGAAGTATAGGATGCACACAGCTTCTTAAGATGTCATCATGTACACACAGCAATATATCCTGTAGGAAATTAGTTAGGCAGGTGGGTGACATTCTGTAAATCTCCAAGCTCATGCAACTGCCTTTGCCCTATTTTCATTCAATGCATTACTGCACTGCACAGTTGGATTGTGTCATTGTTTTGATTAATAGTAAAATTATGTAAAAAAGTTGGCCAATTTAACATAATTATCTTATATTTAATAAAACAGGTAATTATTCTTATAATTGCACGGCAATGAATAATGCAATAAAATGTGAAAATATTGTCTGAAAACAAAAAATGCGGAAAGGGCGTGGCCGAATAAGCACCTAAGCTATGTCATCACAGCCAGTCTCATGTTTACGTGGAAAACATGGCGGCGAAGTTAAGACCGTTCCAAGAAGGAGTATGTTGCGAGTAATGCGAGACAGCCGCATTAATTGTTCTCCTAATCAACCAAGTGGCAGTCAGACGAAAGATATTTCATGTCGAGATTTTAGGATTATTCGTTGATAACGCGTATGAAGCTATGTTCATCTTGTTTTAGCCACGGGAACAACGGTCATGGAAGACGAGGAGAGGCAAAAGAAGCTCGAGGCCGGCAAAGCAAAGGTATGGTGTTCAATTCATGCCTGACCAAAATTAATAATGACTAACAGGCAGTACCGGTACACAAATACAGCTTTTATGATTTGTAACAGTGTCGGCAATATATTGTTTATTGGTCTGGTTATTAATACGATGTTTTGACCCTCCTTTCCACACTCAGCTGTCAAACAGTCCCACCAAAAACACATGCCCTGTTCTGACAGCTCTGGGTTTGCGTACCATAATAGTTTGGGTATACCTAACCCTACCGTATGGTTGTTAGCAGCCCAGTTACAGTACACATGCCATGATTTCAACAACTATTTATGATTTAGCATAATTCGTATTGTTCGTATGATAGAATTCTTTTAACTACACGTGAGCAAAAGCGGACATTCTTGTGCGGCAGGATTGTCAACTTTTCAGTGTTAGAGCTTTAATAATAGCACAGCTGCTTTACTGCGCTACTGTACCGGTAGTCAAACGCGTGTTAGATGTCTTATTGGCTAGGCACTGGCTTCCCAATTCCATTATCCCTGGGCCAAAATCTAATGGCAGCCACTTACAAATTCCCCCTGGACATTTGCTATATAGTTTATATATTTATATATAACCATTATATATTATATAGACCATTATTTATATATATATATAATGGTCTGTTACTTCATGTCAAGCTGTTAGGGTATGATATCTGATAGAGGATTAGATAAACATGATCTTGAAAATGCAGTGCCTACATTGCTTGATAGTGCCACCCTAACATTTATTTTAGGAAATATTCTAGGAAACTATGTGTGGTTGACGAGTTGATTTAGGGTTAAATAATATTTGGCACACACCAGGAGAACGTATTGTAATGCTGCCTAGATTCTCTTTGGTTTTGACTTTGGCGTTTGGGCCGATGAAAGCCCCATTGGATATAGCTTTCTATTTAACGGGCTGTCTTACAATATTGCATTTAGTGATTGTTAGGATTATGTTAATTTATTATTTTGCATTGCTAAATAGACAAGCCGTTTCTGCCGTGGTCTGACTGTGGACTGAATAGCGTAATTTAATAAATATAATGTTTCAGATTTGATTTTGACAGGCTGCAGTGCCATAACTACGACCATTGTTCCATGATAACAGTGCCCTACTTTTAGTTACTGTTACCATGTACCTGTCAATCAACAACAATGCAATGCATGATAACTTACAAGACAAGACAAATTTGGCCAAATTTACACATTTATTTTGATGCATGTGCTGCTAGCACAGGTGCAGGAAACTAGCATTAAATTTCTGCTTTCAAGTTGCCTACGTGTTGGTGACAATGAGGGTGTACAGTACACACTTTGACGACAGCTATGACAACGTGATCTACTTGTCTCAGGGATGTAGTTAATCCTTTAGAGAACTGTTAATCAGACTGCACCCATCAAAGTCAGACAGACAGCATGGCTTATGGACCATTTGTGCAAACACTGTTTACTGTTTAAAGGTGTATTATTTCTGATATTAGCCAAATGATGATAACATTTACCTAGAGGTGGCGCTGACTACAATATCCTTTAGCTATAGTTTGTGTATTTTCATCTTTCAGTGCAACAAAGTAGCTGTAGGGCTACTGTCTGTCCAAGGCTCTGTGTGTTAATGCATGTCATGTTATTAAACATGTGTAACTGTAAGACATTACAGTCATGTACACATTTGTCTGCATAAGTAATCAGGAAGCAACAATTAGTGCCACACATAAAGATATTACTATTCTATAGTATAATTACTATTATACTGTTCTATTGGGAGCGTGCCAGGCAGAGAATGTATTGGGTATTGTAGGTTTTGCTGCAAATATTGACAGTACAGGTTTACGGTTAAAAGATGACTTACAGCCAGTGTTAAATGACCATATTTTGTATATTCTGTATATTTAAGTCCTAATTATTACCACAATTATGACAATGGATGAGTACAAGCAGATTCCAAGTCTTGTTTTTAGATCTCCTCAGTGTGTTAGGCTACTTTGATAATTTGTCTTTGTGTCCCTCCCCAGGATCGTAGGTGCTACACCCTTTTGGGGCACTTCATCAAGATAGTAATTATTTGCAGTGTCACTAGGTTACAACTCATTGAGTTACATAAACGCATACAGTATTGTAGAGTAGTGCAGGGATCTGCCAGTTGGATACGTGTGCGTTAACATACATGCTATCTATGGAAATCGATGTGATAGCTGTAGTGTGAATTGCAGTCTAGTGCTGTCATCTCTCTGCTGGCTTTCACAGTCATTCATACATAATTGACATCAACATTGCTACTGTCTATGTAATTAGTGCCAACATTACCATGGTGCCAATTAAGTGTAAAAAACACCCATGCTGGTGTTTGTGCGTGTGTGTGTGTGTGTGTGTGTGTGTGTGTGTGCTAATGCTGCAAAAATGAACTATAGATAAATGGAAGGATGACACCAACATCATACTGAGATTTGATTTTAGAAATATGATTCCTGTTTTATGTTTAAAATCTCCCATGGAAACAACAGCATTGCACGGCAAAACTATCCATTCACAGAAAATGAAATACCTTTACTTGTTTAACTGGGTTTGTCTTAGATCAGGCCACATTTATTAACTGTTAGGCTAATTCCGGGTCCACATATTATTATGTTTTTGGAAGAAAACATAATAATAATTATATATAATTATTATTATTATTATATAATATATAATTATATAATATTATTATTAAGTGTGTTAGATAGACCCTCACAAAATAGTGGATTAAAGATTTACGTGACTAATCCCAAATGTTGCTTCAGTTAGTGGAGTAAAGGTAAAACACTCCAGCCTAACATTCTAATATTTTAACTTTGATAGCACTTTTTAGAATATTAAATAAAATAAAATAAAAATGTCTTTAAACATGGGACATAATAGAATACCCTCATTTTAAGCAAACCATTAAGATAAATGGATTACAAGTGTAATCCATTTAGCTAGGAGCTAAGATTAGCTGTTGGCACAACAGGAGGCATATGTTTTCTGTCATATGGACAGGGAGTGAGCGCTCAATCGCAGCTCACCTGAAGAACTGCCACTTGTAAAACAGACACCTAATGGACACCAGCAATGTTCCGCTTGGGTTTCGACAAGCTGTGTACTCTTACAGTAGGTAGACCATTTAACTGTGCCAGCCATGAACATTAATCAAATGGCCATGTGTGTAAATTATAAAAGGTTTAACAAATGTTAAGGTCTTTAAGTATTGATTTTAAAGAATGCTGGTAATGAGTTTTATAAGTTCAGACAGTGTGATCTTTTGGCTTTAATGTTGGCAATTTCACCCCCCCATGCCCCCCCTCCTCCTGTGTCCTAGTTGGCTGAGTATCGGCAGAGGAAAGCCCACGCGGACTCCCAGAAGAATCATCAGAAGAAGAAGAAAAAGAAGCCTGTGGAGGACTCAGAGGGAGAGTCTCTGGGGAAGCCAGCTGGGGAGGAAGAGGTATTAGCAGGAGGTTTGGAGACAGAAGATGCAGAGCTGCCCGCCAAGGAGTTTACCTTCGCCCGGACGCTAAGGAGCGGAGATGCGGTCAAACATGACCAGACCTACACCATAGAGGTAGGGACTATAAGTCACCAATGGTTGGCTCACAAGTAACATGTTGTCTCTGCATCTCTCCTAAAATGGAAAAACATTATTCCATTATAAACAATTGAGGTTATTCCATAGCAATTACACAATCATCAAATTCAGAAATATACTGCAACCGTTGAATATTTCAGTCTGCGTGATAGTAGCTTTTGTCTTGAGTTTAAAAACCTTTTAGAAGTAACCCTCAATTACTGTTCTGTGCAAGGTCCACGCTGTTGGAAAGTGTATTCACCAGAATGAAAGTACAAGGCTTACTTGGCATAGTGAGAAAGCTCCATGTGTTATTAGGCTAAGTGAGAAAAGTTCCCTGGTGGGAGCTAATTTCTGAAGAAAATTGTCAGCAGCATATGCCTGTGAAGTTATTATTATCAACTTTCTTCACTCTCAACCAATTCAACTGGCTTTCAAAGTTAATGGTTTGTCGTGACTGGCCAGTTATGAATAAATAAAGGCACACAAAAGTGATAAAACAACCAACCAATCGCTAAGGAGTATGTTTAATTCTTCAGTGATGATGCCTACCGTACATTTGCATTATATTTATAAAATTGAATGAAATCTTTCACATTCTGGCACTCAGTAGTTCTGTTCAGCCCCTTATCCCTTGCACCCACTGTACATTAGACGTGGCATGTGCCTACAAAATAACTGGTTGCCATGGAAACAGACGATTGCCAGGTTGAGCTGTCTCGTTGTGTGTGACCGATTGTAGTGGGTTCTCTGCACTCTTCGGCAGCAGACGTGAAGGTTGATTCAGGAGAGGGTTGGCTTCATTTGTGGCTACTTGTCATCCTTGAGAGAGACCTGCATTCAGCGCGCAGACGTAATGTGTGAGCCTCCATCCCACAGAATGCAGATGTTATCCAAAGCTAATCAATAAAACTGTCAACTGAATATCAAAGTAAAATGATTAAGCTTTTTGAATATTTTATTATAATTATTTATTTAAATTTGTTATTATTACTACATTATTCATTTTATTTCACTTTTAAATATGCCGCTGTTATGACAACATTGCACTTAACCAAAAGCTAATGGGTCAGGAGCCTTAATGCTTTGTCCACAGAGATGGTGTGTGTTGTGACAGCGTTAACCCTGAGTAGGATGAGGTTGCCATGGAAACACGACGGTTTCAAAGTTTCAGCCTTTCAAGTCCTTTGCTTGCATGAGCCACAGATATATTTGTGTTTTTGTGGCTTACAGATAGATGATTGTTTATGTAAACCTGGATACAGTTTTCTGTAATCATAATGGATTGGACCAGTCTCTGTGTATAGCTCAGCTGCACATTAAGGTCATTTTACAGTAAATGTGTTTTTTTAAAGACTCCAATTATTTTAGAGGAAATCCCAGATGTCCATTGCATCCACTAGAGAAACAAGACTGTACTCAGCAAGTCAGGTGGCATTGGTAGTAGCTAATCAGGACAACATTTGTATTTTGGGGGGCGCTGTATAGCCTACACAGTGGGATAAAATGTCAGATTGTCCCTTGTAAGTACGCCAGCCCACACTGCCTGCTGCCAATACCAACTCGAAATGAAAGTAATTTCCTTCCCTGTCAAACCCAAAGGGTCTTTTCCATTTTTGATCCAGAAATGATCCAGAAATAGACAGTACTTTAAAGTAAGAAAATAGCTGTTTGTCAAAAGTAGGTTAGGCCTATACTGAATGCAGACAATGGAGTGCACATTTTATTTTTTTACACTTCTGCAGAATAACATGCTTTGTCCATGCTTCACCGCAATAGACAACTATAATTGAGATGACAAAAGTTTTAGCATAGCACCCCCCTTCCCCAAAATAATAGCAGAGCAAACGGCATCTTGATGCAGCTTTATCTGTCACTGATTGAATAAGTAAGTCTACTAAGCATTGGTTTGTTTGTTTTGTGTGATGTTATTGTTCAACATTGATACACGGTGCTACGTATGCTCCTGCTTTAGCCAGTGTATGTTGTGGGATTGCTTCACTGTAATATGACTAATGCGTACCCCTAGAAATATCCATGGTCTGCTGATCAACATGGCTTTACTGTCTTCCTCTGCAGCCAGAGAGCGAGGTGTCCACAACTGCTGAAGATTATTCCTCGGAGGTGAGAAGACTTTTCAGAATATCTGTTAGGATACCTGTGTTTTTGACTTGGGTATCCTTTTCATTATTAACTTCCATCATACATAATTCTGTTATCAGCAATATAAGCCTGTATAACATGAAATAACGACACATCTCGCATTAATTGGAATCGCTTTTTGTTTGTTATAACACTACTTGGATCTTAGGGGCCATGTTGCCTTGGTCTCAATCACATGGGGCCTCAAAACCTGAAAAGAATAATTTGTAATTTTGCTTTTCCATTATTCTTGAATACCAGTAAAGAGAAGATAAGTATCTGTTGAAGCAGTTGCCAGGTTAGCACTGTACATGTCTAGAATTGAATTAATAGTACATGAAAGTAAGAGAGGGTGCTTATTATTAAACTTATTATTAAACATTAAATTAAATGTCTTTCAAAGTCTTTCAAACATGAAATTGGGTCTGTTAATATTAGATGTGGTCTGATTCAAGCATACTATCAAATTGTATTCATTATTCAAAATGTTATGCTGTTACTTGGCAGTACGAGAACAATTAATCAAAAATATCTGCCAGGATTTCAGGCATAGCTAAATCAACCTCTTGGTGTGCTCTCACTCTGTTGTCATGTACTGTAAAGCTTATGACTTCAGTAAGCAACCATGACTGCTGAAAGAGAAGTTATCTTTTCCAGCACAATATGCAAGTATTTAACGTTGCACTGACAGCCTTGTAAATTAACAGGTGAATGGGAGCCATGAGATGACAGAAAACATAGTGATGTCCTCCAAGGTGTTCATCTGGGTATTGTAAACGGAGAAGAGATTCTTTGCTTCTAAAATCTGCTAACAAACTCCCTGCTTGACTGATGCGCTTTACTCTATGCTTAATCTAATCTAATCCCAACAGGATTTTCTGTAACCCACTAACCAGTGTCCTTCATGCAGAGCTTGCTATTGTAAATCCACAATAAGACTGTCAGGTAAAACAAGGAATCTGGAGGACCATGGAAAATCAACCAAGAAAATGCCCTTATTAGTATTATATTTATTTTTTAAACAATCTTTTTTCCTTTTTTTTTTTTTTTTTTCTGCGCACACATTACAGAAGAAAAACACCCTTATTAGTATTATATATATTTATATAATACTGTAATATCCATCCATCCATCCATCCATCTTCTCCCGCTTATCCAGAGTCGGGTCGCAGGGGCAGCAGCTTCAGCAAGGGACCCCAAACTTCCCTTTCCCGAGCAACATCAGCAAGCTCTGA
>JAODUH010002020.1:0-12336 GCA_027564835.1 Typhlichthys subterraneus | reverse complement strand
CGAACTTCTCCCACACCCGTTTCTTTGCTTCTGCTACGGCAGATGCTGCAGCCCTACGAGCCAGCCGGTACCCTGCAACCGCCTCCGGACACTTCAGACTGACAACTGGAGTTGCCAGTCTGAACCATGCTGGAGTAAGCATACAAACAAAGAGGTTTATCTTGTTTTTTTATAAAAGAAATTGCTTTATCCCCAGAGTGATGGGCAATATTTTGGTGGAAATACGTGGAGGGACTTCTCAGCCTGTAAATAGTTGAACTGGTCCCCCGCTGGGCTCTGATACGGGCGAGGAGAGAAGGGGGCATGGCCTAGGGAGGCGTGTCACTCACCTCACGTGTCACTTTTCTCTTTTGAGCGGCGGCGTTCCATTGTTTCCATGTAGACTCATCGTCTGTTTAAAATTAACTTGCCGCATACTCAAGGTGTCCAGAAGCGATTCCACAATGTCCACATCCTTACACCAGGAGAGCAGTCTATTGCACATAAAGATTTTGTTGTACTGTTGCTTTATCTCCTTGAAAGGATGAAAATACATCGGGTAGTTCGGATCATCGAGGGCACTTTGCTCACTCCAGATACGCTTCAGGCACTCATATAATACTCTGGAGGAGGGGAGGAGAGAAAATGGGATGGGGGGGGCATGGTCATTGCAATCATGCCACGAATGTTAAATATATTAGCTGTTTATTAGCTAGGAAGCTAGGAAGAAAAAATAATAATTAAGAATAATTCTGCATTCACATGGAACACGGCAAACGGCAAACTGGATATCATGTTAGCGGACAAGAGCAGGACGGCAAAATCAGCTGTGCCCGGCACAGCTGATTTTGCGGGGAGCAAGTTTGGGGAGCAAGTTCACGTCTGTGTGCTGGTTTGTGGCAGACGCCACTCTCGGCCACCAGAGGGAACCAACACCCCACAGCTGGGGGGAGCCGACACCGGTCCAGAACCGACCACAGGGAAAGTCATAGCACAGCTGCCATTGCCCACTGCAGAAACACAGCAAGCAGTGGATGAGCTGTGTCTACGCAGCAGCGAGGGTCTGGACACTGAACAACAGGGGCAGCTACAGGAACTGCTCCATGAGTTCTTAGATATTTTTGCGGCTCAGGATAAGGACACGCACAAATATGGTACAACATTACATAGACACTGGGGAAGCTTGTCCTGTCCGCATTCGACCCCGGCTGCTACCACTCGCACAACGAGAAGAAGCGGAACAAATTATTAGAGAAATGGCAGAGGCGGGCATCATCGAACCCAGTGACAGCCCATGCGCAGCGCCGGTGGTCCTCGTCAAGAAAAAGGACGGGTCCCGGCGGTTTTGTGTGGACTACCGACGCCTGAACGCTGTCACTCGGAAGGACTCCTACCCCCTCCCACGTACAGATGATGCACTAGATCACATTGCCGGCTCCAGTTGGTTCAGCTCACTTGACCTACGTAGCGGCTATTGGCAGGTAGAGCTGGCTCTAGAGGACCGGCCTAAGACCGCTTTTTCCGTCGGACAAGGACTTTGGCAGTTCAAGGTGCTACCCTTTGGGTTGTGTAACGGGTCAGCTGCCTTCCAACGCCTCATGGAAAGAGTCTTATCTGGAGTGCCCCGTAGACGGTGTGTAGTGTACCTAGATGACTTGCTAGTGCGTGCCGCTGACTTCACGAGTGCGTTGGCCAACCTCCATGAGGTGTTCATGGCCATCAGGCAAGCTGGCCTTCGCCTCCACCCAAAGAAATGCCAACTGTTCAGGAGGAAGACAGCATTCCTGTGACATGTGATAGGGGCAGTGGGGGTGACTAACGACCCCGCCAAGGTGGAGACGGTAGAGAAATGGTCAGTGCCGCGCAATGTAGGGGCGTTACGGAGCTTCTTGGGACTGGCGTCCTACTATCGACGCTTTGTTCGCAGGTTTGCCACCATCGCTAGACCGCTACATCGCCTCACGGAGAAGGGAAAAACCTTCCAATGGGGACAGGACTGCATGGAAGCCTTTGATCAGCTACGGTCAGCACTCACGAGGGCTCCTGTACTTGCGTTACCAGACCTTCAACGCCCCTTTATTCTGGACACGGATGCCAGCAACGTAGGCATCGGAGCTTGACTCTCCCAGGAGGGGGAACAGGGAGAGCAGGCAACCGCCTACTACAGCTGCACCCTGAACCGTCCGGAACAGAACTACTGCGTTACCTGGAGGGAACTCCTGGCCGTGGTGAAGGGGATCCGCCACTTTTGGGCCTACCTAACATGGCTGCTGAGTTTCAGGGAGCCAGAGGGACAACTAGCCCGCTGGCTTGAAGAACTCAGTGGCTATGAATTTGAGGTACAACATCGGGCTGGCCGACTGCATGGCAACGCAGACGGGCTGTCTCAGCGGCCCCGTCAGTGTGAGGAGTGCCGTCATTGCCTACGCCAGGAGAGCCGAGAAGCAAGACCGATACAGTCGGTCTGCTTGCGAGCAGTTGGCCAGGAAGACAGCGGTAGTAGTAACCATGACGATCCCTCAGCCACCACGAGGACACGTGACCGGAGGAAACGCAGCTCTAACCAGTCCAGGGTTCGGAAAAACGATGGAGCTTGTCAACCAAGGAGTACTGACTCGTCACTAGGTGACAGTGATGATGCCAGTCCCCAGCCAAACAATGACTGGGAGTTATGGAACCCCGAACAGCTTCAACAGGAGCAAGAGCAGGATGAAATCCTCTGCCGGGCACGAGCATGGGTGGAGGCAGGGCAACAGCCACCCTGGGAGGTTGTGGCAGCCCTAGATAGCGATGTGAAGAGTCTCCACTCTCAGTAATCCTGTTTAGCTCTCCAAGGGGTCTCCTGTATCGACAGTGGCAGGGCTCCAATGGGCACCGCGACCTCCTGCAACTGTTGGTACCGCAACGTTGGCGAACAAGGGTCCTGCACCTGGTGCATGGAACTCTGGGGGCGGGACACTTTGGAACGGCCAAGACACTACACAGGCTCCGGTCCCGATTCTACTGGCCAGGTTGACGGCAGCACGTGGACCTTTTTGTCCACCGGTGTGACGCCTGCACGGCTAAGAAAGGAAAGGAAAGCGCACCTCTCCCGGGCTCCATTGCAACAGTATCAGGTGGGAGCCCCCATGGAACGGGTTGGCGTAGACGTTGTAGGTCCATTCCCATAAACAAACGCAGGGAACCGCTATGTTCTCGTGGCCATGGATTACTTCACTAAATGGCCAGAGGCGTACCCGGTTCCAGATCAATCGGCCATCACAACAGCCAAACGCTTGGTCAACGAGATGTTCTGCCGTTTTGGTGTGCCCGAAGAACTGCATAGTGACCAGGGGCGGAATTTTGAATCAGAGGTGTTCAGTGAGGTCTGCCGGCGGATGGGGGTGCGAAAGACAAGCTTTTCAACAATGATGTGGATGGATATTGGCTAAAATCTTAGAATTACATTTCCATTCAGTGCATTGCTATAATCCCTATTATGAATCCCCGTTAAAATATTAAACAATGTAAACTATCAGGGTAACAATACACATTTTAATTAGTGTGGAGTTAGACTAAATTGGTAAAGGAAATCATAAAAGTGTTAATTGTGAAATAGTTGCTTCACATTCCCTTTTAAAACATATACTTCTTACCAACACTATAAATATCACATTTAGCCTTTTTTTTTTTTCATAAATTAAAATCTACAAAAATGAGCAGCCAATGCAAATATATATATACACAGTATATGCTTTCATTAGGAGCAATGGGCAGGCACCAAAATGGTGGAGTTGCACAGTATATTTGGGTGTATATCTTACTTTTCTAAGCAAGCGCAGCCTGCTGCAGCCGATAAGCAAGGTGTGCTCTATAAATACCAGGTAACATTTTGTAAAAATGTGTAACGGCTTCAGTATAATTTAACTTTAAATGCAAGTCGTGAATTTGTTTCACGGTGGGACGAATGAAACACGGGAGGGACAGATGTGTCACGGTTTGAGTGGGGATGGCAGAAACCAAATGCAGGTTGGAGTTAAGAATGTTGCATTTAATCAAACGCAAGGCAAAACCACTCACCGGTTACAGCAAACAATAACCGACAAAGACAGGGAGAAACAGAGGGCTACATATACTAAAGCTAATTAGGGGAATGGGCACCAGGTGTGTGTAATGACAAGACAAGCAAAAGAGTGAAGGGAAACCCCAGGAAGCATGGCAGGGCCATTAAACCCTGACAAGATGAAACGCTACAGTATAAACTTGATTATATACTATTCTATGTAACTGTAAAAATAGTATGTCCTTTATCTCATAATATTATTAAAAATCTATAACAAACAAAAACTAACAATGAATGATTGTATTGTTCTTTTTATTTTTGTTTCATTCTATAGCACATTATTACAAAATATTGCTTCAAATTATATTGGATTATTTACAGTTAAATATTATTAATAGCCTATAAAATGTTTTTGCTGCACATTTGAAGCATTCATATGACAGCCTTAATGAAATGTCCTCATAGCCTATATAGGCATTTAAGATAGGATCAGGGACAAATGAGTATTACAATGACACATAAAACAATAAAAACAACGTGTCAGTCACTCAAAAAAATGTACCACTTGTGTGAATTTAATTTCCATGACCTAAAACAGCTTTTAGTGTAAAACTCAGCAAAAGTATTACGTGATCAGTTGCATATAAGATCATGGTTGCGTGCTGCATGTACTGACTGAGTTGTATGGGCTCAGAGAAAATCGCAGCGGTTCATTCGTCCCGATTCATCTGTCCCAGCTCTCCCCTAAATCATACCAGTTATATCATGCAAACTACTATACAAGGTAGTTAAATCGCCATTCAAATTAAAGCTCTTATCTGCCATTTTTCAGCAATTACATTTATAATATATTTTTTAAAAAAAAAACAGTATCCTGGCTTGAGGTAACACAATACAAATAGACTGAATTTATATAGCGCTGTTCCAACATTCCGGCCACTCAAAGCATTGTACAATATTGCCTCACATTCACCCATTTACATTCACATTCATACACCGACGCCATGCATGGCATCACTGCATAAGAATATGTTTCTTTCCATCGTGATCTATCAAGTCTCGACACTAGAAACTAAAAATGATAAACTAGATTGTTGGATTTTGGTCAGAAAAAAAATATGTCTGGAATTTCACTTCTGATACTTCGTGCTGGAGAACGAGACATTATCAATAGCAGCATGTTTAATACCACAGAGGTTCAAATAAAATGATATATTTTAGCTTTAAAAGTCTATAGACAGTGTATTTCACAAACACACACACACAAAATCTAGGGGGCACAGGTGTACCATTGATTATCTATCATCTATCTATCTATTATTGATTAGCTGGAAGACTATGATTATTATAATAGAACTTGCTAATCAAGTTTCCTTGTGGAAGGCACATGAGAATGACAATCTGCTTTAAGGTGGGACCAAATAATCAGAACCAAAACAATAATTTGATTCTGATGGACAGGGCAGTCTGAAGCCAACACAAACTATTGAGCAGGCTTTTTAATGAATATAACCACAAAGGTACAGTAGGCCATATTTCCCTTGGAAGAACAACTTCCTTAAACGTACATGGTTACTAGAATCTAAGAGGGTGCGTATGAGAGCTTGTACAGTATGTGTTTCATGTATGTACCCGTGTGAAGAAAGCTATCTCATCCAGGTCCACAGGATAGTCGGTGAGATAAACAGGGCCTTTTTCAAAATGGTCACCCTGGTTCCCCCTTCTCCATCGCCCGGCGGGCAGATAGATGTCTCGCTCTTGTTTCCCAGGCTCCAGCACTGGAGCCACCATCATGTCATCACCGATCAAGAATTGAGAGTCAATCTTATAGGCTGCCTCATCATCATTGGCGATCCACCACAGGGGCCTTATGATTGGGTCTCCCGTGTCCAAAACCTCACCAGCCAGTTCCAGAACCTGTGGGGCTACCAGGGTCTCATGAAGTTCCGTGAACTTCTGTGCTATCTCAACTACCTGTGAATCAATGTAAAACAAACAGGTTAACACATTAAACTAGCATTGACCATAGAGTATGTGAACATTAGAAATGATGCAACATGAGGCATGATAAATAAATAAAACAGGATTCCCTTTAATTTTTAGAGGGAATCCAGTTTTTTAACTGAGCTTCAGAGCATTCCAATTCTTTTAGACTGGGTTTCTTTGCTCACCTCGCTATCATAGGCCCAGGGTGGTATGGAAAACTGCATCACAGGCATAAATGCAGACAGCTCCAACCATCGTATGTACAACTCTCTGTCTGGCAGGCCATCTTTGCTCTCTAAACCACATAGAAAGCAAAACAGCAAACAAAAATAAATGCATTTAGTCAGCTACCCCTATGCAGCACAAATCCAAATTATGCAGCGCTATACACACCTGCAGTACGGTTGAGATAGGCATTGCCCCCTATCATATCAGGTAAGACAAACTGATAGCCCAGTATGCCGATAGTCAAAACAGTGGGAATGATGGACTTCAGGCCCAGCTCATAACCCCACACAGAATCTCTGTCAATTATTCTGAAGAAGCAGGAGATGTTCTGACTCTGGTATCCCACCCTCAGCTCTGCACGATCATTAAAGGGTATGGCCATCTCTGTGTAACGGCGGGTGAAGGTAGAGGGGTCGGAGAGAGGGACTAACGTACTAAACTGTCGAGGAAGGTAGTTAGTTTCTCCTGCATCGAACTTGAAGGAGGTCACATCGTAGCGGGTTTTCAACATGTGCAAGTTCGATAAGTACCACTCGCATGCCTCTGGGTTGGTGAAGTCAAGGACACCACCGATGCCATTCCACCATCGAACCAGGGCGGGCAGCTCACCGCCTGGTCCACAAACAAATAAACCTTTCTCCACAGCCACACCAAAGTTGATAGAATCATAGTTGATGAAAGGATGAGTCCATAGAGACACTTGAAATCCATCCTCTCTCAGTTTGTCAAACATGCCGCTGGCATTGGGGAATTTCTGGGGATCAAAGTCAAACTCTCCATAGTCTGCGGTGTATCGGTCGTCCAGCTCCAGGTGGGAGCAGGTGAAGTCATGCTTGGTAATGTCAGAGGCATAGCGGAGCAGCTTCTCCTGAGTAACTGCCGTCTTGTGGAAGGCCCAGGTGGACCACACAGGATATTTGAACACTTCAGGGGCAGGGACCTTGATAGGCTTTGGGAAATAACGACGTACCTGGATAAAACACATGGAGAGATTTAGGTTAGGCATGAAAGTTAATTATTAAAAAATAGACTGCATTTATATAGCACTTCCGGCATTGTACATAATTGCCTCACATTCACCCATTCACATACACATTCATGTCAATAGTGGCACCAGCCAGGCAAGGTGCCGCGCCATCCAACCACTGGAGAAGTAAGGGTTAGGGGTTTTACTCAAAGCCACAAACAAGCAACTTCTCAATCACTTGCTGCAATAATGCTAAATAATGCTACCAGTACCAGAGTTATGTCTACACCCACCATGTGTTTATGAATGGAGGTGACATCAGAACCAACACACACTCTGTAGCTCAGTTCAGGCAGAGGCTTTTGACCTTCGGGCGGTTTGTAGGGAGAGTTTTGATACCGAGCTTGGAACCTAAGTGTCCTGTCATTCTCTGACCATCCCAGGTGAAATGGAACTGAGTCGTTTATCTTGATTGCAGTTGCATTTGAGGACAGCCAATAGCGTTCCAGGATACCCCCGAAAGCATTCCGATTGGCGTAGACGTCACTGGTGATAAAAGGCCGTGGTTCCTCCTCACCCTGGATCCTGATAGGCCAATGCTGTGTAGCGGACTCAGCCCCTCCGTACCAATGGGAGTCATTATAGGACATGGCGTGTTCCACAGTGCGCTCATGTTCAAGTTCCTCCCAACGGACGCGGTAACACATCACTGTGTCCCGGGGACGAACAGTCTGAATAAAGAAGTTGAGCTGGCCAGAAGTTGACCGACTGCATCTTAAAATGTTGCCCTCCTTAGAACACGAGTCTAAATCTAGACTGCCTGACCTGAGGATACGTGGAAACAGGAGATTAAAATGCAAAATAATCCATTAGGCCCAGTTCTAATTCAGGCGTTGTAACAAATGCATTGTTATGAGATTGAGAATGTAAAAAAGAAACTAAGAAAAAAAACTATTGCGTAATGATAGGACAGACAGAAATACAGACATACATACATACATACATACAGACACTGCCAGCCAACCTGCTGCCTCTACACATAATAATATAGGGGAGCCTTTTCAAGACACATCATTAGACCTCTCATCACCTTTTGCATGAATATTCAGGACATGTGTAAATTTACTGTATTTCTTTAATGCTGGTAGTGCTACTGGCCCAAGTGCATCACACGCTCAAATTAAAAGAGGCTTTAATGACAAAGTACACGGAAAACAAGAACAGAGCAAAAGCAGGACGTGGGCACGCACCCTAACAATAAGCAACGATGAACAAATGGAACAACAGGGAGAAGACATGAAGGAGTCAATTGGGCTGTACGATGGGCAGGTGGACATCAACAGACAAAGAACAAGGTGATCTGCAGCAGGGACGTCACGAGACATTGGTTTGAAACACAAGGGGCGGGAACCTTATCAGGACATGGACATAAGAAAAACAGACAAGCATGAGAGAAACATGGACACAGGGAAACCACAGGAACAGGAATCAGACAACACCAGCCTGTGACACCATCCATGAGAGCTAGGGCAATAATACTTCTGCTATATTCCTGATATTTTTATTTGTACTAATATACTCTGTTTGCTACTGCAATGGCCAGGGATCAATGAAGTTATGTTCTATTCTATTCCAAGCTAATGACCATGTCAGTCTTGCCTAAGGGGTATAATCATGTGTCTGTCTAGTGCCTAGCTGCCCATTATCAATTCACACAGTGCAGAGAGAGGCCTGGTACAGCTGAGCACAGTGAGAGCATGGAGGAACAAATAAGATGAAACGAGACACATCTAATATGCTATATTACATAGATAAAGGCCCTATTGACAACATTTGACTTTTCATTTTTTACACTTTAGTTTGATTGCTGAAATAAAATCAGTTACAAAAATAAAAGCAAATGGAAGCTCTAGTATTGCGTTATACATATATCCTTGTGCCAAATGTATTTGCCATACAATAAGTTGCAGTGTGCTATTCGCAGAAGCAAACATTAATCAAGAGCACATCCACAACTGGATTTGATGTAAAGAATCATTTTTCATTAAGAATAACAATGTACAATCTACAATAAGCTCAGTATGAGAATATAATAAATAGATATTGTCTGTAGGGGCTAAAACGACATGCTTAAATGTATTGTGTGTGTACTACTGTACATGTACACACACACAAACATCTGCCCTGCAATGTAAAACATACCTGAAGGCCATAGAGAAGATAACATCCCCAGCAAGGCTGCGAATTATAAAGCCTTCCTTGTCCAAGTCCAACTGCTCAGTCTTCAGCAGCTGGGTTTTACGGAGGGAGGCTGAGTAGTAGCACCAGGAGACCACAGCAGCCAGCATCAACACGCAGCCCAACATTCCCGCTAGCACCATGGGGCGTCCATCCCGACCAAGCTGCTTCTTCTTAAGAGGCGAATTGACGGCCCCTACACCCGAGGTCTGGTCCCCAGGACCTCCTGGGACAATCCTGTACATAGCTGAAATGAAGACGGTTGCCGGCGGAGGTTTAAGAATCGTTGGTGAAGTGGACCAGTGGAGCGCAAAGGTGCGTATTGATGTAAGGGAGGCAGATTCAGGAATATCTTCTCTTCAAGGACAATATGAGAAGCAGAGAGGGATGAGAGGGTCGTCTCTATCAGCATATCAGTGAAGCTTCCATGTCGGCATACAGGTGCTTGGTTTACGCATGCCTTGAAAATCAGAAACAGTTCAGGTTAAGATAATAAGTAACGGTAATAACAATGTACATTTATTAAGACAACAACAAAAAGTACTACAATGTATTTTGGTACAGCAGGCTACCCTGTTAATATATAACTACGCCCTAACATCTACCTGCAAAGGTTTTAATGGCAGGTAGTCAGGCTGAAACCACCACAAACCTGACTGCTGCTCACATCCTTATTAACCCAGTCACCTTGTCAGCATGTTTCAACAACATATATCTGCAAGGTCAAGACACCTGTAAACAATATTTAGAAAAATATGTAGCCCTCAAACAACTATACCAGTACAGCTTATTAAAAAGCCATTTAAAACCCATCGTTCATGCTTACACAACACTAGCCTGCTAGCAGACATCACTGGTTTATTTTTTCCCCCAATTAGATTTGATTGAAAAGCTTTCACTTGCATACGAGGGGAAAATGTAATGGCTAAATACGCAATGCAACTGATATTGACAGATCAAAGTCCATGTAAAAGTACATGTACTTCAGGGATCCAATTGTAGATCTGGTAATTACATGATATTATCGCTGCAGTCATGGCCAACGTCCATAAGCACAATATGCTCTGGATATTTCACAGTAATGACAATGTCAATGAAATATATTTTATCATGATAAAGTGTGCCATATATCACTAACCAATATCATGCTATCAGTGCCATATTGAACCAAGAAGTAAAGAAGCCCTCGACGACTGCTTTCACTGCAGGTGAATCTGTTTTCACTGCATCAACCAAATGATTGTGGTGCTATACCGGTATTATGCAGTTAAAAGAATATCCTCTAGATATCTACAACGAGTTTTGCGTATAGTCAATTCTATTATGCTCGAGTTTTCTTACCGTAGCTTACACTGCATGGTTCAGAACGATCAGATCACGTACCGCTGTGTGCACACAAAACACTGCGCATTTGCTAACCAATTTGAGCCCACCTCGTCCATCGATGATATTATAAGTAAGGTGTTGCATCGAACACTGTTTCTCCGTCTAGGTCGGTTCGGTCTGTTACCCTGTTTATATTGCTGCGTTCAAATGGGGTCGTGTTTACTACAGATGTACCCGAGAAGAGTTCATATAAACGCCCATATCTTGTGGTAAAAACGATGTCGTCAAGTGGAACTTTTCTGAAAGCTTCGAGTTGGTTCCATTTGAACGACTAGCCCATACCCCGATAGCACTGTCAAAACTGCGAAGAAAGAGCAGGTTCATAGCTCACCCACCATGTTCGTAGTTCGTACCACTAAAGTTTTATGGAGAGCGCTAAGGGTAAAATCTAATACAAGCTTAAATTGTATTTGTTAAAGGTTCAACACTATACTTTATGGTTCTCTTAAGGAGTAGGCTATATTATTTTTATGAAGTAGCTATATCTCCCCAAGTTCAGATAATATCATTTGATGTGACACTAAATTAAGCAGCCAGTACAGAAACGGTTATATTATTATTATTATTATTATTATTATTATTATTAGTAGTAGTAGTATTAATATTATTATTATTATTATTATTATTTGTATTTGATTTTATTATTATTATTGCTTGTTTGACTTGCATTGTTTGACTTGCATTATTTTATTTCCGCAGAGTTGAATTCCAGGGTTCTGCCTCAGCTGGGAAACGACATTTGGAAATGTTCTGGCTTTTACCTCAATGTGAGCCAAGAGCGCCTCACTGTGTTTGTAGGGCGTGAATTGCTGTTCTCATGTCCTGACAAAATACACACTAAAATATCTAAAATTTCAAATAATCTTAAATGTGTGGTTGGCTTCTTTTCTTCCTTTGAATGCACATTTTAATGTTAGGAGGAGCCAAGTAATCTTCAATAACACAGTTGACATATGATTCCTAAACATCCTCCCAAATAACATATGTTATGTTTTGAATGTGTAGAACGTTGAACATGAGAAGTCCAAGGGTTAATACATTAATTAAAATGAATAAAGGTTCCACATGCACATTTAAAGAGGACACTTCACAGATAGAGGAAAGAGAAGTCATGCATATTGACTCAGCAAAGAAAAGAACGTAATACTACTTCATTATATTCCATTATATTTTGAATGGTTGCATGCTTCCTGATTTGGTTTTTCTTTACATGAATAAAGACATTTCCATCATAAATTGACTCTGAAAGTATAAATTATTTCAGAAAAGGTCACCAGAAACCCAGAATGCTTGAATTTAATGTTATGGGGGAGGGTCCCCAGACTACTGCTTAATATGTAATAACCCAATGTTCAAACGAAGCCTATGCCCGTGCGAAAACCACGTTTCATTTTTGTTTTAGCAATGAGACCCGCCTAGGCTATATAATAGTATAGTAGGGCGCCATATCCCGCCATATTCACATATGTGTTGCAACTTGCAAGTGATTTGGAGATTGCAAGATGAAGTT
>JAODUH010002019.1:0-12337 GCA_027564835.1 Typhlichthys subterraneus | reverse complement strand
TCTCTCTCTCTCTCTGTGTCTCTCTCTCTCTCTCTCTCTCTCTCTCTCTCTCTCTCTCTCTCTCTCTCTCTCTCTCTGCGAACACTATCCTGCCCCTTGCGATGGAGGTGGTGTGCCGTACGCAGACGCACGTGAACCTGACATTACTTCCTCATGTGGAAGTACGTTAATAGCACATTGTTGGACTGTGAGTTCCTCTTTGTCTGCAACGTCACTGCGTGGCATTTATTTTATTCAATGTGTAAATGCCAGTTGTTGGACAGACTATGCACCTATTGCATCCTAACCGTCCTGGAAGGGTTCGAGTCCTCCCTTTGTGGTCCCCTACTGAGGGCTCTTCTGTTACCCACATGGGTTTTACAGAGGTTTGTCCTCTCCCAGTGGGAGGAAAAGTATAATGGTTTGTTGTATGTAAGCTTGTGTAGCCCTTTGACACTGTGATGTGAAATAGACTTGACATGGCTGCCATATATCAGTATCACTTAGGACACGTGGGTTTGGTTAATGCCTTTGCAGCTGCGTTTGCCCTGGGCCGATGTACAGCAGCACAGGCCAAACTATCCTTGCTAGGACCTTCTGGTCTCTGACAATGTACCACTCCGGACAGCTGCTGTTGTATACAGTTTTGCGTGTGTTTATTGAAATGAGTCAGTTACCAGTGGTGTAGGTAGGAGTTTAGTGCAGTAAATATAGTGTCTAATTGTAATTCATTCTCTGTTAATGAGACCTACAGGGTGCTGTAGGTTACCGTGGTGTAGCCAGACCATATTTCACTTTGTCAATATGCTCTGGCCACACTCCACTGGGAATTGTTAACAGTTGTTTCCTCCTACCTATTGGAGGTAACCTCAGGAAAATATTAAAACTATTGGACAGTGCTGAACCAATCGTGTTGCTACAACTGTTTGGATCGCCTCATAGCTCTGCCACCATTTAGAAACACGCTTGACTTCAACCTCATCTCACTAACCCTGTTTGGTCCGTCAGCAGGGTGGCTGTGTAACGCTAATGCCAACAGCGTTTCCAGACTGTAATCTCAGTGAAAAGAAATTGAGCTGAGAGAAATAGTTGGGCGAAGCCAGGCTAGCTGTAGGTAGGAACTTACTGTGTTATTTGTTAGAAATGCCACAGACATCCGTCAGCTGTCAGTGAGTGAAATTCTCTGTTACAGTATCTGCTCTGGCCCCTGCCTCCATAGGCGGCCATTTAGATTTTACCTGAGGATTTCTTGTCCCTGATTGGTCCGTCAAATCTACCTTGCTTGGCAATCACATGAATGCACACCAGTGCATCAGTGGGCTTCACAACGACAGACCCATGGGCTCCAGAGGGGAGGGGGAGGTTTGGGTTGTCTTACCCTCTTTATATTGTCTCAGCTAGCTCTCATTCCTACATGCTATACCGTCAGGGAAGCAACACCTACTGTCATGTAGTTGGCATTAATGTAGTCAGAGATCCCATCTGGAGTTTGAGTCTGCAGCTTCACCCGCGACCAGTCATCTGGAACAAGACAGCTTGCGTTTAGACACAGCTCGAGTAACACTCGTCACACATAACATCATACAGCACAGTAGGCTACTTCTGCTTTATGGTTTCACACAGGAAGACAACTTCAGCCGTTTCCATAGCGAAGGGACCGAAACCACAAAACGGACAGACAGGCCATAGACGACAGCAGGACACTTCCAGCGCCGTGAGGCATTACGAGACAAGACAGATGCACAAGACACGCTGACAGACAGACAAGACAACGTTATACCTGGTGCGACGCAATTTGCTAGTTTCAGACCGATGCAGTTGCCATGGTGCTGTCTCGCACCCTCTTGTTTAAATACATGTAACAATTTGAAATTGGTCTAAACTCGTATGGTCAGGCGCACATTGCTATCTTGAGGCATTAAAGAGGTTTATTATGTAAAACTTAAACTATCGCTGTGTTGTTGTTAGTTATGTGCAGTGGGCAGCAATATTTACTTATTACCCCTTCAAAAAGTAATAGGACTTTACTTATTACTGGGTATTAAAAGTCATTAGTTACTTGACTAGTTACATTACTATCTTACTTTCACAATCACTGCCCCTTCCGAAAAATTCATTGCTACTAACAATAACTATATTATTATAAACAATAACAATAACTAACCGTAGGAGTCGACAATCAGCCAAAGTGAAAACATTGCAGCCTCTTAAACCAAATTATTGGACAGGTTGATTCAATTAGCCTACCCTAAGTTTACTACTCTAATTAGTTACCCTACTAGTTACTGGAAAAAGTAATAACATTACAGAAACTAAACCTAGTTACTGTAATGTTATTACTTTATCAAGTAACTAGTAGTGTAACTAGTTAGTATCTAGTAGTGTAACTAGTTGCTGCCTAACACTGGTCATGTGAATGTTGTTCAACCTACTACAGCCCAGCTCCTCCCTGTTTTGTAACCTGCCATTCAGTCCACTGACGTTCGTGTTTGGTGAACGTACAGCAAACGCTGCACCTTCCCGAATGCTCTCTTCTGAACCATACGCCTGATACAGCGACCTGGTGTGTGAACTGAAAACAGACTTGGACGCAGCTTGTGATTTAGAGACCATGCACTCAGATGCCAGGGCCCAGAGTCTTGCAGAGCATTGCACGCTGGGGCAGGATGGTCTAGTGGTCTTTCCCAGCCGGAAAGTTGTGGGTTTGAACCCTGGAGCTGACCCACTTGTAAGCATCCTTGAGCAAGATACTTAACCCCCTACCTGGTCCATGTAATAACTGTACTCGTTTCTTTGGGTAAAACTGTCTGCTAAATTACCTAAGTGTAAATGCACAAGTCTCACAACAGAATCCTGATCTAATGAGCAGTTAGACTTCACTGTGAGAATCAGTCTGGAAAGCTTGGAAAGCTTTGCGCTTCTGTCCGGTAAGCGTAGTGAGTGTCCAATCAGTGTCGTACCGTGGTTAGCTATGGCCGTGGTTTAGGTGTGATGACGGTGACTTGAAAACAACAATGGCAGACACTACAGAGATTAACGTAGATGCTGCAATATATACTGTAGCATCAGTTTAATTAGAAAAGCTTTTCTCAATGGAAAATATGTTTTCACTCTTTTCTTCTGCAAGAGTGTATTGCAACTGCTGGGGCACAGGTTCATCCAATCACCTGCCCTTTTAAAACGACTCTCCAGATGGTTGTGTCTAACAGACCATACTAGCGAGTCACATTATAGATTCACAGGATAAATTAACTTACATGGCAGGACATTAGTGAAGCGATTCTTGGTTGAGTTCCCTGGAAGAGTTGCTGCTTTCTGAGTCTGATCAGTGCCAACAGGGCTGAATCTCTGCAAGAGGAACCATCACAATTAAATACATAACAATGTATATCATTATACAGTGTGATAATTATTTCCTCTACCAGATTTCCTCTAGTATTGCAAATGTGTCACACTAGATGGTTTTAGTTCTTTAAAAGCTAATATTAGCTAAAGGGAAAGTGAGTACGCAAACACACATACTATTATTCAATGTATTTAATAAATTATCCAAAACCCCTTCTTCTTTACTTGTTGAGCTTTAGCTGCTGCAATCACAATACCTCCTACATTACAATCAGTCTTTCACACCGCAGCTGCCCGTTCAACGTCTCCTTTAAAGGTCCTGTCACAACACCTCTATTGCCTTTAGGTCTGGTCTTAGACCAGGCCAGTCCAAACACTATTTTCTGGCTCTCTGTAGCTGCCTTGCTTTTGTGTTTCGGTTCATTGCCTTGCCTCATGCCAGCGCCATAATCGTTCATGTCGGAATCGAACCCGAAGGCTAAACCCCACAGACCTTATAGGGTCTGACTAGAGCAATCCTACCATTGAGCCTCTGCTCACATTCTATATGGACGTTCACATTAACACCACCATGGTAAACTGCTGCTGCAGTATGACAACCTTATTGGGGAGAGCTGTGTCTGCATCCCCCCAGAGACACAATTGGACCCATGTCATCCAAAATGTAAAAACTAGTAAAAACTAATTTGTTTATATAAAAGTCTCCCCAAAGGATTAAAGGTTCAAGTTCTTCTGGGCAATCTACATATTTAGGCTGTTCTTGGCTACCAGAGGTTTCTGCCTCCCAATTAAAACACATTTTGATTTCTTGTAGAATCATGAGCACACTGCAGCTGAGAAGAATGCAGTTATTTGCATGTTTTCTAGGCTCAGTTGTGATTAATGGCAATGCTTTTACACTGCGTGTTTGAGAGCCTTAGATATGGATGTACACCATCTCTTTCCAGATAGGTATCAAACCGATTTTTCTGGTATCTTCAGGAATGTGACCTTCTTTGTGTTGGCAAGGGGAAAAATAAGTGAGGCTGCATTGAGCACAGCTGCCAGCGTTCACTCATGGCTGTGTTGTTAAGACAGCTGACTTGAATTAATCCTTTACTTTAGGTTGGCAGGGGGGCATTTCCTCACTGTCAGTTGGTGTTGGAGAACGTCATTAAAACAAATAAATAGCTGATAATTATTTTATTAGATTTTGTCTGAAGACTAGTCAGTGTCAACAGTAGAGGGATGTCAAGACATGAAACGAGAACTGGTTGTGTCAGCCGGCGCTACGACTAGTTAATCGGGAAAAACTACAAAGTAGGAACTGCATCGTTAATGCATCGGTATCAGTTACCTCATACTCCTCTGTGAAACCTAGATTTTCATCAGCGCTCATATTTTTAAAATGTTCTGGAAATTTCCCCACAGGAATAGCTCTAGAGAAGCACAGCAAAAAGAAGCAGTTGAAATGTTATCTGTTATCTGTTGCTGTAGGCCTCAGACGTAACTTCTTCTTTTGATTAATAGCACCAGCCTGGGAATTTTTCATGTAGAAAAAAAAGCATCTGAAACGGTTGTTATGGGAAACGCCAGGTCTCACTATGCCGCGAGTGGTTGGTCAATTTAGGGCGTTTTTTCAACTGAAAAAGAAGCGTTTAAATTCAGCGCCCACAGCGCTTTTTAAAACATATAATGTTAGTAGGGTTATAATGTAATGTTAGTAGGGTTATAATGTAATGTTAGTAAGGTTATAATGTAATGTTAGTAGGGTTATAATGTAATGTTAGTAAGTTATAATGTAATGTTAGTAGGGCTATAATATAATGTTAGTAGGGTTATAATGTAATGTTAGTAGAGTTATAATGTAATGTTAGTAGGGTTATAATGTAATGTTAGTAAGGTTATAATGTAATGTTAGTAGGGTTATAATGTAATGTTAGTAAGGTTATAATGTAATGTTAGTAGGGTTATAATATAATGTTAGTAGGGTTATAATGTAATGTTAGTAGAGTTATAATGTAATGTTAGTAAGGTTATAATGTAATGTTAGTAAGGTTATAATGTAATGTTAGTAGAGTTATAATGTAATGTTAGTAAGGTTATAATGTAATGTTAGTAGGGTTATAATGTAATGTTAGTAAGGTTATAATGTAATGTTAGTAGGGTTATAATGTAATGTTAGTAAGGTTATAATGTAATGTTAGTAGGGTTATAATGTAATGTTAGTAGGGTTATAATATAATGTTAGTAAGGTTATAATGTAATGTTAGTAGGGTTATAATGTAATGTTAGTAAGGTTATAATATAATGTTAGTAGGGTTATAATGTAATGTTAGTAGGGTTATAATATAAAAAGAAGGCAGACAGTTTCAAAAAGAAGTTACGTCTGATCTCGGCCTTAGTTGTTATTGAAATAACTTTTAGAGCAGATGACATCGCACACCTAAGAGAGGCGCTGTCCATTTGAAACCCACCCGAATGTGACCTGCTTCTGCTGCGGGATGGAAGCACAATATGAGACACGATTAATTGAGTGAAACTAGATTAGCATAGAGTTACCATTGTTACTATGACAACACCTACCCAAGTGTTTCCCGTCTCTTTAACAGGATGAACGCGGCCAGTGCCACTAGCAGACAGAGCAGGATGACACCCAGCACAGACCCTGCTATCACTCCTATGGGATTAGACAGGACGAGATTATATTAGATTAGGTCATATTAGATATGATTAGATATGATTAGATGGAATTATAATAAATTAGACAGGATTAGATGGTATTATACAGGATTAGACAAACTATATTAGATTAGGTTAGATTAGGTCAGATTAGATATGAGTAGATCCGATTAGACAGGGTTATATGGGATTAGACAGGATTAGACACCATTATATTAGATTTGGTCAGATTAGAAACATTAGATCTGATTAGATAGAATTGTATTAAATTAGACAGGATTAGACAAAATTAGATTATATTAGACAGGATTAGACCATATTATATTATATTATATTATATTAGATAGGATTATATCAGATTAGATGGGATAAAGTAGATAGATTAAATGAGATAAGAGTAGAAGAGATTAGATAATATTATGTGAAAGTATACTATTAATATTAAATAAGATTAAATAAAATTTGATTAGATTAAAATAGATTATATTAAATTATATTAAATTAGACAATATTTGATATGACAAATATATTAGATTAGATGAGATGGGATTGAATGAGATTAGAGCAAAGTAGATTAAATTACATTTACATTGGATTTTATTAAATGTGATTAGATCCGATTGTATTATATTATATTATATTATATTATAGTAGAAATTAGATTAAATTATATTAGACTGGACAAAACTTGACCAGTGAGGTTACCAAACAACAAGATTATTCAACTTTTGTCGCAGTCTAATCTTGACACACAGATCCAAGATTAGACTGGATAAAACAAGATCAAAATATATTATCTGAAATGATATTGTTTTAATGCACGAAGGTGGAGTGAGCAATACTTAACTCCATTCAATTCGTTAGAAGCTCCGCCCCCCACATTGGACACTCATTGCCAAGGCTGGGATGGTGTTGTGTGGTGCGGTCTGCACCACTTTGTTTTCCCATTTACAGAGCTGAGCGCTGTGTGCGGCCCGTGCGCAGAATAAACAGCTAGCAGACGTGTTTTATCTTTACAATTTACAATCACTGACTACACCTTTAACTGTACAGTACAAATAAACAGCTCCTGGGGTCACTGACCTCTGGGGTCCGTGTTGCAATTGAAGACGTACGGCTTCGTGCTCTTGGTGGTGCCGGCGAGCAGCTCCACGCTCACCAGGTAGGAGCGTGCGGGCTGGAACCCGGGAATCTCGCACCACTGCTTGTCGTTGGCAAACGTGGTGTTGGCAACCAGGTCACCGGCGCCTGTTGACACATTGACCGTGGCGCTGGTCCAGAAGCCGAGCGGCGTGGCCAACACCACCTTCATGGAGTAGCCCGAGCCCGAGTTCTCACAGTGAGCCTGTGCGTTCGGAGGACCTGGACGTTTGACATTAACAAACAAACGCATCCTTAAAGGTGCAGTCAGGCATTCTCCAACACCTCTCCCTTTGATGCCATAGGGTGACAAACATGGCACCAAGGCTAGGGTATTGTTGTGTGGTGGTGCGGTCTGCACCATTTTGTTTGTGTTCCTATTTACGGAACACAAGGGCTGGGTAGAAACACCAGATTATGTTTTCAGCGTGCAAAACAGCAGACGTTAGCGTACTGTGAAGACATATAACTGGTGACACATTTCCTGACAATATGATGTACCAATCGCTAACTATACCTTTAAGTCGCCCACAAAGTCCTCACAGATTAAGGATGCCCCAGAGCATTGTTAAGAGGAGAAATCATCTTGTGATAAAGACTATAAAAGGAGTTGCCTTCCCAATATTTATTTGCGGTGCTAAACCAACATTTCAAAATGAGTTTAAATATTAATCAGCCAAAAGGCAAGACAGTTTGCATGCTAACGTTTCGGTCTAGTGGTCTCCATCAGAGCGTGAAACCAAATTAATCTTACTCATTCATTAGCTGTCATGCTCTGATGACCACTATGCCAAACCATTATAACTTCTAATACTGCTACATGACCAGAATCACCAGGTGAAATTTTGATTGATCAACTTTGTCTGGAATATGTGTGTGCTATCCTTGGAACTCATCTTTTATTGGTATAAAATCCAGTTATTTTATCTTTAATAAAATGTATCCATGGTGAATGTTTGTTAAACCTCAAAGCGTCTGTTCAGAGTCTCTTCTCTACCTCAACATTATAGAGCATCTTAAGATACGAAGCTCTCACTATTATGGTTTTCCCTGAATTATATTTTTTATTTATTTATTTCTTCTATTTTTTGTGGACA
Source organism: Typhlichthys subterraneus (assembly GCA_027564835.1). Classification (NCBI taxonomy): domain Eukaryota; kingdom Metazoa; phylum Chordata; class Actinopteri; order Percopsiformes; family Amblyopsidae; genus Typhlichthys; species Typhlichthys subterraneus. Next base: position 4,115 of record JAODUH010002019.1, on the reverse strand, counting down.
GAAACAAAAAATGTACTAATGTACCAATACATAATACTAAAATACTAGTTTCAATGGTCGCCTGTTGGTTTTTGTTGTTTGATTGAAGGTATGTTCGATATAGTTACCATAGTCTAGCCTTTACTTTGTCATAGGGGTATACTGTAAGATGTCTGTAGCATTCACTTCTACCCACTGACTCATACTGTCAGTCTTACCCATCTTTAACAACTAATTGCTGCAGCAGGATTGAACAGAGATGGACTCACAGAGGGTCAGGCCAGTCTCACCCATCTTTACCAACTAATCCCGGCAGCAGAATTGATCAGAGATGGACTCACGGAGGGTCAGCTTGTGATTGCACTGTGGGAAGATCCGGGAGTCCTTCACGTAGACGAGAGACACGTTATAGGTGGAGCCGGGATACAGGCTGCTGAACGACACATTAGGAGGATTTCCAAGGCTAACCAATGGTTCTCCAGATCCATTAGAGGCCTTTGCCTCTGAGAACAGGCCTGGCACTGTCCCGTAGATAGACGAATTGGTGATAGTCCACTCATACTTCTCACAGTCAATGGCTGAGAGGGAAAAAAAAGATTTACTGTACATACTGTAAATCTCTATTATATGACACACAGTATATACAGCAATAATGATAAGAAGAAGATAAATAAAATAAATAAAAACATGTAAAAAATGACTAACCCTATATATTGATTTCATGACATAAAAAAATGCTTTGAGTTACAACAATCAAATATGTTTTAACTGACATGAAATCATAATTCTTTGTGAATTTCCATTCTAATTTTCAATTTTGTTTCTGTTAATGAAAATTCGAACAATTTTTATGAACCGTGCAGCCTTCAGATTTTCCTGCTATATATTGTGTTTACCCAACACAATATATAGCATCAGGGGACCTGTTGCTATATATTGTGTTTACCCAACACAATATATAGCAACAGGGGACCTGTAATTTGACTAGCTAGTTTGCATCCAAATACACTACTTGTTAGAAGATTATGATTATATATAATCACATTAAAGTGAGAGTGAAGGTGGAGCGGGGCGAGTGTCAAGGGGTGAATGATGATGTATATAAAATTAATTTACCATACGGAGGCCATGTATGCATACCTGTGACCGTGAAGTTTGTATACGCAACACTTAAGACGCCGTAGAAATCGGCGAGAACAGTGAAGTTATATAGCGTTCCCGATCGGAGAGAATCAACTTGCTGGCTCACAACGTCCACTGTGGATGCTGGGGTGATGTTGAGTGTCTTCCCAGTAATGTTCAGGATGTAGTTCACCATTTGACCGTCGGTTCTTTCCCAGTGCAGCATCACACTGTTTGCAGAGGTTCTGGTTACGATGACGTCGGACACTGGTGAAGGAGCTGGTGGTGTTGAGATAAACATATCATAGCATCTCATAGCATCTCATAACATCTCATAGCATCTCATAGCATCTCATAACATCTCATAGCATCTCATAGCATCTCATAGCATCTCATAACATCTCATAACATCTCTTAGCATCTCATAACATCTCATAACATCTCATAGCATCTCATAGCATCTCATAACATCTCATAACATCTCTTAGCATCTCATAGCATCTCATAACATCTCATAACATCTCATAGTATCTCATAGCATCTCATAACATCTCATAGAATATCATAACATCTCATAGGATCTCATAGCATCTCATAATATCTCATAACATCTCTTAGCATCTCATAGCATCTCATAGCATCTCATAACATCTCTTAGCATCTCATAACATCTCATAACATCTCTTAGCATCTCATAACATCTCATAACATCTCATAAACAGCTGTATGTCTGCGTTCATTAATGCAAATATTTATGCAGTAAATCATGTGGAAACGTGTCAAAGCATAAAAAAAGATGGATAATGGCCAGATTGATTTTCAATCACAGAAGACTGCAACATGAATAACAAAGTAAAATAAAGTTCAGTCAGGACCACTATAGTCAAATTACATTACAAATTACAGTTCATTACAGTTATTTATATTTGGAGGTATGGCTCTGTTCTGGGAGCTCTCTGTCCTTTCCATGCACGTACAAGGAAAGCCCAGGGAGAGCAGCAAACAGACCCCCATAGAGCAGTTGTTCTCATACCTTTCAGCTCGCAACCCCCCTAAATAACAGTGCCCGAGACTCACGACCCCCACTATCCCCAGAGGTGGTAGAAGATAACAGCCATATTATTATTTGATAGTATTTCAATACAGGCTAGTAGCAGATACATCAAAGTGATGTATAAACTGTACTACTACTAACAAGTATGGCTAAACTATTCCATTTTAATAATTTTATAATGTTATTTAATTTCTGAAAATCATCTTGTGACCTCCTCCTCTGTGTCTCGCAACCCCCCCCCCACCCCCCACCCCCCCCCACCACCACCCCCCCGGTGGGCCCCGACCCCCAGTTTAAGAACCACTGCCATAGACTACCGAACAGAGCAAGCCTCAATGACAACACCATGACATTCATGCATGAAAGGAGGAGGTGGGATGCAAAAATGCTGGCAGAGGAAAGGCCAAGAATACAGTATGTGTAGGCTAAGGACGATTAAATAAGCGCCCTGACTAGATTGGGCAATCCTATGCTTTGCTGAGATCATCTGAGCAGTCTGATCACTGAGATCAGATGGCAAAAATATGATTTATCATTTGAATATTGAGATTATGCATGGCGTGACTTTGTGGCCTGCCTGAACTAACTTGATGAATATTGATTTTATTAATATGAGGGTTGATTCTCAAAGCTGAAGCATCAATATTGGAAGTATCGATATATTGGTGCCGATCTGCCCATCATCACTAATGGAAACAAGCCGAGAGTCTTACCAGTGACTGCTGTGGTGTCCAGTCCACTGCTCATAACGCCCTCAAACACAGTATAGAGGGAGACGTTGTATCTCGTGGCTGCTGTGAGGTCTTTCACTGTCTGTGTGACTGTGGCTGGTCCCTCCGGTGCAGAGACATGTATCTGAGTTCCATCAAACTCCAGTGTGTAGTTGTAGTTGCCCACATTGTCCCACTGTAAAGTGATGCTGGTCTCATTCTGACTTGCGGTGCTTATGTTGTATGGGTTGAGAGGAGCTGGGATGAAAAGAGATCACATCATTATCAAGGATTCAGAGGGGCTGAAACAGAGACATTGTATAGAAGAGACAGACCACATAGCGTCGTTAGTGCCGTTAGCAGCGTAGTCATTAGCATCGTTAGCGTCGTTCGTAACGTAGTCATTAGCATCGTTAGCGCCGTTTGCGCCGTTAGCGTCATTTGTTAGAAATGCCAGATATCCGACCGCTAGTGAAAAGTCCTGTTGGATAAGTCCTGGGGGATGTTTGATAGCCCATACATCATATCATATTCATAGATACCATGTGACGTCACTGTAGGTTAGCGCCACCATATTTGGGTCCTGTCAGCTACGCAACTCCCATCTCTACCATAGAACTATCAGACAACAAAGGAAGATTATCCATGAAACAAAATGTTCATATAGTATGCCCGGGTTATGTTTCGTTGTAGACTGTAACACTAGTCTTCAGAGAAACCCAGGACTAAAATTATATCAAATTAGACTTAAGTTAGATTGGCAGAATTTAAAAGGATTGGTTGTCTTCCATCAGAAGAGACCTGAAGACAAGATCTCTACTGTAGACTGTGCAGTAAAGACTCCGGTACTGTAAACCCCCAAGTTACCCAATTATTATTGTTTATCTTTTATAATTTCTTTGTCAGAAAAAGTCTAACAAGCTATACACATGGTTACCAGTTATTTATTAACTTTAATAGTGTCTTGCAATGATGCAAACACACCATGAATTTAGCTGTACACATTAAGACAATGTTAGCTAACATTAGATTAAGATATTCTGAAGTAAAATAACGTAAACTTTTTATACTTTTATTGACTCCAATTCATAACTGCTTCGAGATGTCCCTCAATTTTAGTAATCATGTCCTTAAATTGTAACGTACAGTACCCGTGGTAGGTGGTCCTATGCTACCTGTGGGGGAAAGTATGTATTAGGCTACAATAATAACACATATATATATATATATATATATATATATATATATAT
>JAODUH010002018.1:0-12338 GCA_027564835.1 Typhlichthys subterraneus | reverse complement strand
CTTCTGACAGGCTGGAAGCTGCTGAGTCATACAGGAAGTCAGGCTGGGAAGCCTACATGAAGAGACTGGACTAGATGTGCCAACTGGAGGGTGCAAACAGCTGTCTGCATCAATCCTTACAATTCCACATTGACATTCGGCTATTGGTTTATTGTTTTTGTTGGTATATGATATACATTTACATTGACAGCATTTTTCAGACAATTTCATCCAAACCGTCTTACAATCATATGTTTGTCAATAGTAAAAACTGGTCATGTTGTTGTAAGCAACCAACATTCTGTCAGGATAATGAAAGCAGCATGTCATCTCGGATAGCTTAGTTATACATTTACAACATACATTACCATACAATTCCCAGAAATAATGTCTAGAAGCCTGAGCACCAACTGGTACCAATACTGTAAGAGCTTAGCAAACACTGGAGAAAATAGGATTTTTAAAATATATTGTAGAAGATAAGAGATAAAGATATTTTGTTAGTGGAATTGCTCATGGTTTGGGTACCAATGTTAATTTTAAAGAGGTAGGTTTTAAGGTTTTAGGAGTAAGATGGGTAGTAGTGCAGGAAACTTGTTCCAAATACAGTGCCAGGACAGAAGAGACAGGAGTGGACTAAGTAGCTCTTGTGACGATCTCAGGGTCTGCTGAGGTGGTGGATCGATGTGCTCTGGTTGGGGCCTGGAACCTGACCATTGCGTGGAGATATGGCGGGCCAGTTTCAAACACCAGTGTTTTGAATCTAACGCAGGGTTTGATGTGGAGCCATTGAAGGTCTCGGGAAAGGGGGGTTACATGGGTGAACTTGTTTTATTTAATTTCATTTAAAATGTATAAATTTGATTTAATACCAGACATGCTTGAACTTGTTGCAGGGGTCTAGTAGTAGAAGAAGGTACAGGGGTCTATTGTAGAAGCAAACGGGTCTATAGTAGACGCATACAGGGGTCTATGGTAATTAGCAAGATTCAAAATTATTTGGTGTAATTGGGGATTTATTATTTCCTAGAAATGGTGTAGCTTTTAATTGTATTTAAGATAAGATAATCCTTTCTTGTCATTATACAGAGATCCATACAACAAAATTGGTTGGTTTTCCAACATAATGTGCATTTACGAGGACATACAAACAAAAATAAATACAGTTTAAGAACGTCTCGATCCACATTACTATATTAGCATATAGAAAAATAATAATACAAAAAAATATATATACATTCATAAATAATATATAATAATATTGTCTCATGTGGAGGTTATTTACATGGTGTGTCTTCACATATGGCTTATATGGCAGTTTGCAGCATAAAGAAGTTTTAATTATTTTGTGTGGGATGTGGTAGCAATAATTTATTGTTGACCTATAAGGTCCTAGATGAAAAACCTAGAATAGTTTTACAGTCCTAATTTGATCTGTGTGAAATGTCTGATTATTTTGTTTATTTCAATAAATGGTTTGGTTTCAAAACGGTTGGGTTTCATTATTTATATTATTTTGACTATAATTGATTGACTGTAAGCATACGGTACTTGTTCTATGGGAAAATACACCTTTTCTCCCCAATGCTGTTCTGTTCTATAAAACCATGTGTATTCAAGTTTGACCAGAACTAGTTCCTCTGTCTCCAAAAATTCACAAACGAGTGGCTTTATCCCCTATAGTTTTTATGATAAGGTTTGCAGCCTTCATGTCCTAAAACGCACAGTCCATTCAATAATAAGATTATTCTTCCACAGTTGACAGGCAGGGTGTGTCCTAATACAGGTTAAGTTATGTGCTCATTTGTTAGGCATATTGTATGGAAATGATGTCTAAGGCAGGTGAGGCTCTGTGGCTATATCAACCTGTATATAACTACCTTACAATAACCATGCGGGTTTGTACAGGCACAAAGGTCAGAAAAGGCTTCCTGTCATACCAGAGATGGGAGGAGAGATTGATGGACGTTTAGATACGGCAGAGAGGGAGAAAAAGAGGCCTGTCGAAGATAGCAAGCGGCATGATGCCTGGATGGGTAAAATGACGAGGGTCAAATCTGCAGCTTGTCTGTGGTTATGTGCACGCGCGTTGTGCGCGCGCGCGTGGATCTGCCCCCTTTGTGTCAATATTGGACCAGAGCAACACACCGTGCGACAGGTGTCTGTGCGCGACCCGAGGACACACTCTCTCTCTCTTCGTTTTATCGGGAAAAGGGGTGGGGAAAGGGGGAGGGAGACTGCCAGCATCATGGAGGTATATAAAGGTGTATACCTGACACCAGCCGCACGCATTCAATGTGCCTGCAAGATTAGACGATATGGTGCGCAAAATGTGACCACATCAGCGCATTTGTTTCCCTTTTTTAACTTCTACTATTATAACAGGTATGGAAAACGCTACAATTACGAGTTTTTGTCCTCTCGCTGTGCAGAACTCGTGTTAACTAACTTGTCAACATTTTCCTAAGGTGTTCCGACTAAAGGACAACCAGGCGACTCAAGCAACGATCATCTTGGACGGGGCCTTCCTAATCATCAACATCTTCATCATTATCATCATCATCATATTTGGGCACCTTTTGTCACATTTTAATAATCTATCTGTATTTGCTTCACGTTGAGCCTCACGTACAATACCTGAAGATGAAGTTTTGTTCGTTCGGCTCGCGTTATGCAGGTACAGACTGACACCTGGAAAACATTTTTTTATCACTGTGGAGGTGCGTCGTTTATGCTGTGCGATAAGTGAATTCACACGAGAGAATATTGATATAAAACATGTTTGTTGTAGCCAAAGCCTTTTGTGCATGACAGGTGTAGGCCTATGTGTACTTTGCATACCGGTGACAGGTGCATTATGACCTTCTCTTGGGCCATGAAAAAGTATACAATTTATATAGAGAGAAACCAGGCAGCTATTTATTTTTTTATGTAATTTTTTTTTCCAATATGAAAATAGCTAACTGCTGGAAAATACTTATTAGTTTGGGTAGCACTGTAATTTTAAAATGTGTCAGTTTTTAAATAGACACATAAAAAAATGTCAAGATTGTAAAATGCTACATAAAATAAATTAAAGAAGAAGGAAGAAGTGGTAAATCGAATGATAATAGTTGCATCTTAATTTTTCAGATACAAATTCGTTCTATAACTTGCTATAAGTCAACTCGTCCCGTTTTATCTGACAAAGTTTTATGGTACGAGCCTATTTATTTTTTGAAGTAGGTGTAACCTACTCTGCTACTGCAGAAAATACTTGTATGGTGTAATACACAGTATTAAGAATGATTTTAGACAATAGTCAGTTCTTGATATGAATCGAAGAACAACGAATAAACTTTTTCTGAACCTGCTGATCATAAAATAAAAAAATTAAAAATGTTTTATCTCCCAATCGAATTGGTTATGTGGACCCTTTTGTCAATATGGTGACGTTTACAACATAAAGGATGCTAATCTCCAGTTCCCCTTCTGGGACCACCCTGATAATCATTTTTCCACTGCGGACATTTGACGATGATAGCAGTATTTTCCACTGGGGATCTATTCGTAACTCCCACGTCACCAATTCAGGCTTCAGGCGGGTCACAGGGGGAAGAGCGGCAGGTTTAATGGGACGTTATGTTAATCATTAACTATCCATTAACCGTACTCACGCATGCACACACAAAACACAGCTGATGGAGGCCATCTGCTATGGGTGTAAGCTGCAGTTGTCACACAGATGAAAAGTTGATTTTATTATTATTGGTATAATAATAATAATAATAATAATAATAATAATTATTATTATTATTATTATTATTATTATTACTACTTTATGTTAGCAGGGGTACATGATTTCCTTAATTTTTATTAAGTGTCATTCCAAAAAAAAGTTTTTTAGTTTTTAGTTTTTCTCCAATAAACCAAGCTTTACTGACTTTTTTGACTTGGCTTTGTTATTTAAGTACCAAGAACTGAAAATAGTGTAGAGACCACCGGTAAAGGAATTAGTAGCCACCAATGAAAGTTCGTTTTTTATTGCCATTGACACATTGAATGATTTGGACAATCACCTTAATTATTAATTAAGATAATTATGAAAAACCTAAACACCATTATATGGTAATTTATATGGTAATTTCTTATTTACTGTCAATTGTTTTAAATAGGCCTAGGTATGTTGCATTCTACTTTTTATAAGTCAAAGTTGATATTGTGCATAGTCCCAGAAAAGTTTATCGATAGCTCCTTACATTTAATGTGATTCCCAAGTGATGTCAATTACATACAGTCCAAACATGTCACAGCCACTTTAACCATAGATTATCTTGAACAGTGGAAATGTACAGCAGCTAAACAATAGTCTAATAATAATATAAAATATAACCTCCTCCCTTATTGCCACAAAAGCGATCTTAACTCCTCTTTCAGGGATAATGTAGGCTCTAAAAATTGTGAAAATATCAATGTGATTATGCATAAACAGTGCTTATGCAAAAGTGAGCAAAATTCAACTCTGTCTTTCTAAATGCCTATCGGCTAATCCCACACCCCCTAGTGCCCAAACAAAGCTTCTAACTAATACAGATATGAGGAGACAACAGTGGAAAGACAGGCCTAAGCTTCATTATTTAGCTGTGAGCCTGTATTTGTCTCAGGCTTGCAGCAGCAGTCAATATTTGTTTAAAGCCGGAGGAAGGGAAGGCTTACACTCTTCAGTATCCTGGTTACAGTCTCCACTCTCCAACCGACTCTCCCAACTGGTCCTGGAGCTACACCCTGCAGGCCCCAACAGCCGCGTCAAGCTAACTGCCACATTAGTGAGCTACTGCAGCGTTTGTTTAAAGGGAGTAGGAGTGGCAGCTAGACAGGCAACAGAGTATTGTTTTGCTATTTTATACATTTATATATACATACAGTACATGTGGTGGGGGGGGGGCATAATTATGCAAATGACAAACTCAGCTTCTCAGCATGGGATCCAGTTTTGTGTGCAGAGTCGAAACAGAAGGGCCTAGAACCCATGTTACCACTTTATATGTGAAAAAAAGAGAAAACAGGTCTCAGCAACATCTCACAGAAATAACAAACATTATATGCCATGTTTATTTGTGTGGGTCTGTGTGCATGTGTAGGTTTATCAAGACGCACACACTCAAAAATGCAGTACTGTAGTAATCTCGTCAATAAGTAAGCTTGGCTAGGGTTTTTTTTATATATATATATATAAGGTAACATTTTGCTGCCAAACTATTTTTACACTATGTGTAGTGCGAAGTCACATATATAGTGTTGCTGTTAAACATATGCTTCGTAGCATGCATGGGTCCCAAAATGTCTCTCCGGTCAATGTGATCTGTGCTTTCAGTATTTTGTCAGTAACATTACATTGAGATGTGTGTGATTCTATCTGTAGGTGAATGATGATTACATTTGTGATGCCTGTTAAATGACTGGCCTTAGCATCTGTAAGCGGCAGGACAATTGCTGCCCTGAGGGCGTGTGTGTGCTCGTATTTATTTGGGTCGTATGCTCTCTCTCCTGACAGTTAAAGAGGTTACTGATAATGATAATGATGAGTCATGCAAATCCCTGAGGCCTGCTTTTCCTGGTTGGCTCAGCATACCACTCTCCACTGTGTGAAGCTTCCTCCAAAGCAAACTTTCAAAGGGATGCCATTCATATTCATATATCTTTCAAAATCCAGCAATGATTACCATAGAGGCAAATGGGTTTGTGTGACAAGACCCCAGAGCTTATGCACTCAAGAGGTGCCTGCACCCATCTTCACATTTGTTGTTGTGATTGAAGAAGGCTAGGAATCAGCCCCATTTTCACCTGTTTTGTGTACCCATTGTCTTGAACATGTGTAATGAACTGACCTGAATTTAATTAAATGTAATTTAATTCAACCAAACTAAACTAAACTGAACCAAACCAAACCAAACCAAATCAAATCAAACTAAACTAAACTAAACTAAACTAAACTAAACTAAACTCAAATGACATTAATTGAATTTAATTGAATTGTTGTTATGCTTGTTTATAAACACCTCCAGCAGGTGTATCCAGCTGCCAGTCATCCATCCTAAGAGCAACAGGGACGAGCAGAGGCGTTGTAGCAGATGTCACCTGCGTGAAGCTTGTTCATATTGTACTTACCTGGATTAGTCTCTATAGCAACCTTCCACCTAGACCAGGCCATTTACTGTGCATTGTGTGTGTGTGTGTGCGCACACACACAGACCTACATGTGTGTTTTTACTTGACTATTCAAATAGAACCCACTCTGGCTGAGCCAGAAAACATGTTCCTGGTTCCCTCTGAACTACATTACTGCTTATGCCTGAGGCTACGTAAACATAAAACAGAGAAACCAGGCACAAACACAAACACAAACACTGCTGGTAATAATTCATACTACACTCTAGTTTAGCACATACTTAGACCAGAAGACTTCCGATAAATAGACGTTGAGTTTATACACAATCCAAATGGAACATGGAAGTCATTGCAGACGTGAGATTATAAGAAAGGAACCTGTTTTACAGCCATGTATCTGCACTACTAACCAATGGTTTATCTTATTAAGGTGGGTTATTCAGTCAGAAACTGCACTAGCTAACTACCAATCACCAACGACCAAGTAGTTTACAGATATTAACCTACCTAATAGGCCTTATAAAACATATGCATTGTATGATGTCTGTGTCTGTTTGTGTTTCACTGTGAACTGTGTTTGTATACTATGGTGTGGTATTGTATGTCTTGACACCACAGCCTTAAGCAAAATATGTCATTGTATTGCCTAACTGTTCCTATCCATACCTATAAAGATATACAGAATATTACTCATCTCAAGTGAAGGGAAAAGGGAATGTTGGTCACCATGGTGAAACAGTCTTTACTTTAGCTAATGTGTAATACACTGAACACATGCTCGTAAGTCAAGACCAGATGTACATGAGTGCGCGCACACACGCGTGCGCACACGCACACACATACACACACATACGCACACACACACTGTTTTGTTTGACAACTGAATGGCATACAAAAGAATAAGGAATAGTTTAATAAAAGAGGTCGGTAATAAAGACTAAAACCTAAATGTATGTGATGCTACACAAGGGACCAATGGGATTTAGTGAAAGGCTTTTTGTACATTTCGTATGTCTGAGATAAGAATTCAAAGCAGAATGTCTTTTCAACTGAGTCCACTGTTTATCACACATGCAAATATCCCAGCTGAATTTAATAGGGAAATAAGGTGTGTGTATGTGTGTGTGTGTTTATGTGCATTTGTGTGTGTGTGTGTGTGTGTGTGTGTGTGTGAATGCACGAGTGCATGCATACATTTGCACGACCTCCCACCATACACAGTATGCGTGTGTGTGTGTGTGTGTGTGCGTGTTTGTGCGTGCGTGTTTGTGCGTGTGTGTGTGTGTGTGTGTGTGTGTGTGTGTGTGTGCGCACCTCACACCATACACAGTATGTGTGTGTGTGTGTGTGTGTATGTGTGTGCGTGTGTGTGCGTGTGTGTGTGTGTGTGTGTGTGTGTGTGTGTGCACCTCACACCATACACAGTATGTGTATTACAGTTGGATGACGCACTGATATGACACAAATATGTGACTATATGTTATACTGTATATGCATATGCTGACAACAGCACACACACACACACACACACACACACACACCAGCTGTGTCTATATCATTCTCTGTTCTCACCTGCCCATCACCTGCTCTGTGAGGTGCATGCACACACGCATGCGCACACACACGCACACGCATGCGTGCACACACACACATTTACACACACACACACGCAGACACACCTACACACACACACACACACACTCACAGGGGAGACAATGAATAGGTTAATATAAGACAATGTAAAAGCTGTTTGGTATACACACACACACACACACACACACACACAGACACATGCACACCACCTTGTGTATATTTGGACACACACAAACATTCACATCAAATTGTTTGTGTGTACTTTTTGTAGGACATTATAGTAAATAGTAAAAGTAAACATTTTTATTATACCACTGTGAATGTAATGCACTTACAAACCACTAGATGTCACTAAGAAAACAGGGATTTACAAGCAGAATACATACCAAACTCTAAACTCTACATGGAGGGAGATTGTATTGTATGATTTACATGGGAGTAGATAATTTGATATTTGGACCAAATGTGACCAATCAAGAGATATTTCTACTTTTTATAAAAGAGAGACATATAGAATCAAAATTCTATATCTAATGCTAATTTCTTAAAATACAATATTAATGGCTGCCTGATTTGCAGCTCATGATAAGGGCACATTTGTATGCCTGTGACAGAATAATACTTTACTGTAAAAACAATTGTTTTTCTAAACTCTTATGAAACCAAACTTTACTGTAAAAACAATTGTTTTACTAAACTCTTATGAAACCACATTCTGGAAATGATTTTGCACATAACATTTTTATTCTTGAATTTCCCTTTTGAAGAAAATATGTTTTGAAATCTGTAAATGCAATAAATAGCCACTGCTGTAGATGGCAGTATATACGTACATGAAACATACATTAGTTTATTCACACCTATAATGTCAACATGTGATCCTTACCACCTTGAGCCAAAGTCCCATTACTGTACTGACTTAAGGTTAGCATTGTTCTCCCAAAGTATTATGTTGACTTATAAAGGATATAATGCAATTTGTCTTTAACTTAAGTCAGGAGAACTTGTTGTCTTTAATAGTTGCAAATAAGAATGTCTTCTAGATAACCTTTCTCAAAGGTATCTAAAGAAAGAGTGGGGGATAGAGAGAGAGAGAGAGAGAGAGAGAGAGAGAGAGAGAGAGAGAGAGAGAGAGAGAGAGAGAGAGAGAGAAGCATAATTACAGCTGTTAAAAATGGAGAGGAAAAGTGGAACGGAGGTAGGAAGAAAACCCCAATAGATGTTTTTTGAAAGCTCTGCCCAATTTTTCCCATGTCACACTTTGGAAAACAACAATGTACAGATAAAGTAAACATCTTCCTGTATGAGGTGTAGTTACAGTCACACAGCTAGTAAACACAAACACAAACAACACTGTACAGATAAAGTAAACATCTTCCTGTATGAGGTGTAGTTACAGTCACACAGCTAGTAAACACAAACACAAACACAAACAACACTGTGCAGATACAGTAAACATCTTCCTGTATGAGGTGCAGTTACAGTCACACAGCTAGTAAACACAAACAACACTGTATAGATAAAGTAAACATCTTCGTGTATGAGGTGCAGTTACAGTCACACAGCTAGTAAACACAAACACAAACAACACTGAACAGATAAACTAAACATCTTCCTGTATGAGGTGTAGTTACAGTCACACAGCTAGTAAACACAAACACAAACAACACTGTACAGATAAACTAAACATCTTCCTGTATGAGGTGTAGTTACAGTCACACAGAGGGCGGGCCCTACAGCTAGTAAACACAAATAACACTGTACAGATAAAGTAAACATCTTCCTGTATGAGGTGTAGTTACAGTCACACAGCTAGTAAACACAAACAACACTGTACAGATAAAGTAAACATCTTCCTGTATGAGGTGTAGTTACAGTCACACAGAGGGCGGGCCCTACAGCTAGTAAACACAAACACAAATAACACTGCCAGGTGAAGACATGAGACAGCAGTGCATGAATACTGCCAGGCGAGCACCCAGCCATATATTATCATCAACCGTGCACCAGACCAAACTCAAGATTGACAACACACACACACACACACGCCATAACCCAGTTCAACACCTGTCACTCTGTTCCTGGCAGATATTGTCCATTCCCATTCTCACCTAATAGATTAGCATCACTGAAGAGGCAGAGTACACACACACACACACACACACGGTAAATAACAAGACAGCCCATGGGGCCATAATCTCACCCCATAATCAAGAGGTCTGTTAGGTGTTAAGTGTGAGCACACACACACACACACACGCACACACACACACACAGTGAGTGTCTTGGCAACTAGGCTATTAGTTATCTGACACGGTCTGTCTGGTTGACCATACGTGAATACACACACGATGCCCCACACCCACGTGATTGACAGGTTTGATTGGCAGGTGGCAGAAGTGATCGTCCCAGCCAGCTGTCCACTTTGAAGAGACATTCTGAACATTATTTGCTGACTGACTTTAATGTCGATCTCCACAATAGGAAAACATCATTAAACTTCATGTCTGGAAAAAAATGTGTATTTACATATTAATGAGGAAAAACCAAAAGCACCAAATGTTGTCTGCACAATTCCCCTCATCTTGTCTCTAACATGCCTAACAATAGGCATTGCTATTTACAATCTTTATGGCTAGTGGGGACTCATATGTTAATGAGGTTTTTATATACTCACATATGCCGCTCTCTCATAAGATGTCATTACAAGTAGAAAACAGATTAACTGTAAAGACAAGATACACCAGCAATAACATTGTGTAACATTATGGGGTTTTTTTCCCTCCATTTTTGATTAGCCTTCCTTGTTGCATAAAACAAACAACCAAACAAAACAAAACAAATTGACTAAATCTATCATACATTCCATGTTTAGGATGCTTGTTTTCAGTCAGACTGCAATATGTTTTTATTCCCTATAGTACTAGCATCTGTTTATACATGTTTGGGCCCATCCAAAAAAAAAAAACATCAATTATCATTCTCTTTTTTTTTTTTTGGTAAAAAAATAAAGGAAAAATAAAAAAGGTGTACTCTATGATGTAAATAATATAATGTAATAATCCATAAATATAAATTAATTGTTTCCTTCCATCCTCCATGAAAAACATACCTTTCAAGTGCACATATTCTTATTAATATTTTTTTTCTTTTTTTTGCTGAAGGTTAGCATAATAACTTAATATTGAGCTAAAAAAGATAGAAATTAGGTTTTAACAAAACAGTCTGTATTGCTTTGAAGCAGGGTGAACATGTCATGTGTGACAACAGTGTGTGTGTGTGTGTGTGTGTGTGTGTGTGCGAGTTGAATGTCCCCATTTTCAAGAGATTGCTGAAGCATCCACAGATCATAACATGAAAAGGATACTCTTAATCCCCAAAACGCATGTATAATTAAAGTCTAGACCCACTTAAATGTTTTTAAAAAGTATAAAATCTCTATATGCAATAATCCTCTCTCGGTGGCCACTTTATGCGTGTGGATTTTGCCATAGGTCTATCTTCATCTTTAAAAAGCACTCGCTCTATTCCTGACTCTCTCTCACTGTTGACCCTGCTCTTTAAACTCAAGTGCATACCACAGACTATAGACAGGGGCTATATCCCTCCCAATGGGCCATGTGGTGTGTGAACAAGCACAAACAAACTCCTTCTATGTTTCAGACCATCAAAACATTTGAGGACTGCACACACATCTACATGTATTTCACGCTTACATTGTTCACTTATGATGTAACAGATTAATTTATATATATATCAATACTGTACTCTTATCTGGATGGTGTACAGTGTGAGGCAGCCCTGCCTATCTCCCAGACCATTAGGCCAATCAAAGTCCAGCCTGAGATGCATGAGGACAATCACAGACTAGTTTGAATAGCAGCAATTTGCCTCCACAGTCTACTGCCATTACGGCCAATCATACAGCGATCCAGAGCTGTGATTGGACGGGGGTGCGTGAAGGGTGGCTGAAGCAAGAAGAGTTCATGAGAGAAACGAGAGAGAGAGGAATACGGATGTATAGAAGGGGTGAGACAGACAGATAGAAAAGATTACATTCATTCTCTAATCAACCGCGATGAGATTCAGGGGGTCGTAGATGAGTGGAACAGGGCTCTTAGCATTTACTTCCTCGCTCATATGTGATCTTAAAGCACTTAAATGGCCAAGATAAGGAGGCACGGATGGATGGAGTTTTTTGTATTGTAATGCATGGAGTCATGTATGGATGATATACGGACAGACGGACATATGGAATGATGAAAAGGGTGCAATTAGGGACATCTGATTTAATTTAGGGTTCAATTTGAACCACTTCAGTTGATGGGAATGCAAATTGTATGCAATCTGGAATGTGACTTGTTAACTCCAAACCTCCAAATTATAATGCGTGAGCAATCAAGACATCGCTGTTTTTATTTGCATCTTTCATACATATTGTCAGGAACAATATCTAATCAAACTAGGCTGGCGTAACTAGCAAGAGTGATGCTGCACCTTCAATAAGGGATCACACTTTTTGATGACTAAATGACATAGATCCTAACAAAAGGCTCTTGAGACTGTAGGATAAGGAATGCAGATGTTCAACAGGAATGGCTGCTGAGTTGGTTGATTTA
>JAODUH010002017.1:0-12340 GCA_027564835.1 Typhlichthys subterraneus | reverse complement strand
TCAGGAAATTTTCCATCTTGAAATATGTTGTATTTCTTCTCCCAAAAAGAATGGAATCGAAATCGGGAATCGATAAGCATCAGAATCGATAAGCAGAATCGGACTCGGAACCAGAATCGATTAAATTCAAACGATACCCAACCCTACTGTGGTTCTCCCTAAAATGTTTCCATGCTTTTGTTAGCCAGCGCGTTTGTATGCAGCAGCGTGTAACCTAATGTATAAAAGTTGTATTTGGTTAGTCGATCATCAGACTACTCATCTGATCACAAGCCACGACAAGCCTACAGAATGTGTGCGCCACAGATTAGCCTATGCAGTATTACAGTAGGCAATATTTTGACTTTCCAAAATTTGAAAGTCATCTGTTTCTTTTTAAACTGAAATGAAATGTATTTGCATAATATTGTTACTCTCACTGAAAAGAGTAAGCTACATTACTTTATGGGTTTATTTTAAATCAATCTGATTCTATCCTGCTAAACAAACTGGACGCTGTCTTGTTAAAGTGTAAAATGGAGATGAACGCGAAACTAAGACTATTAATAAATACTTCGTATTAATCGTACAAAAAACTGAATTCAGACTGTTAAAATAGATAATGATGGAATTTTTACAACCATGCCTGTCAAAAGAACGGACAAGGAGAGCGTCAACCGCAGCCATTGGCATTGTATGTGACAACCCTCTCACACAGGAGAGGGTTCATTCAGGAGGGGTTATGGCTGTGCCACCATGAACATCTCTCACTCTATCTGCTCCGTCCGTGTCCTCTCTCACCCAACCCAGGCCTTTCGTCACTTCTGAGCAGCCCAGTGAACAGAGCCTCTTCAGACCCCTCCGGTACAGGCAGACTGCCTCCATCTGCCCCCTCCTCCGCTGCTGCCCCATCAGCTGCCGCCCCGCTGGCCTCTCCACCAGCCCCCGGCGGGAGACAGGGCCACAGCCACGGCGCGCTATCCAGGGCCTCCGCCTTGGTCCAGGCCCTCCACGACGACATGGAGCTGAATGCCGATGTAGAACCCTTGGAGATGTTTGAGCCCTCAGAGCCCCCGGAGCCTCTGGAGCCCCTGGAGCCTCCCGACAGCTTGGAGTCCAAGATCCACAGCTTCCTGCAGGACAACCCCGCCTTCAGCGCCTTCAACCTGGGCTTCGCAGTGGAGCCGCCGGGGGCGACTGGCCGCAGCCTCAGCCCTCCGTCGGGGGGAGCCGACACGCAGGACGGCACCCCGGTGAGGGACGAGGGCGGGGGCACCCCGACTCAAGACGAGATCATGGACAAGCCGGTGGCGGACGCGTTCGCCGGCGTGGCGTGCTTAGCGTCCGCCCTGCAAGCAGTGACAGATGCCCCCCTCGCTGCCTACCAGCAGCACGGGGCCTGGCAGCACACGCAGCCAGCGGGTGACCTCAACGGGCAGAGCTACCAGCCGTACCCTTACGGCAGCCAGGAGGCGGCTCCGGGCGCGTACACGGGCGCTGGCCTGTACGCCGAGGCAGGCGTGGGCGGCCACGACAGACTGTTTCCCTACCAGGCCAACCAGGACCCCCAGCACGGAGCTCCCCCCACCATAACCCACCACAACCTCTTTAACAACAGCCTGCCCCCGGTGCCGCGGTTACCGCCCCCTCCGACGGGCTTCCAGGCACCCCAAGCCATAGCGGCCGAGATGTTGCCCGCGGAGCTTCCCCCGCCGGACCCCGAGCCGGCGGGCGTGTCCGTGGCGAGCATCATCGAGGGCATGGTGGTGCACGACCACCAGCACAAGCCCGTGTTCCACCACGACGAGCCCCTCTATCACCCCGACGACGCGTACCCCCCCCCGGAAGACCGCCATTACCCGGAACACTACCACGAGGACCCCCGTCACGCTCTGCTCTACCCAGACGACGAGGCTCCCTGGCCCACCGCCGCCAACGAGCCCTACTATCACCCTGGTGACCCGCACTACGGGCCGGCCAGTCCCCCGCACGGGTACCCTCACGGTCGGGCCCTTAGCCCCCCTCTGTCCCCGTCGGAGGGGGCCTACTATGACTACCACCCGCACGGCTCCCCTCCACCTTACCGCGGACTCAGGAGACCCATACCGCCGCACCACCCCCAGATGCGCGGCCACCCGGGGCCACGGCCTCACTTCCGGCCGCCCCACCCACACCTCCGCCTGCCCCTCAGAGGGGGGCCCCAACGCGGGGGGCCGCCCTTCCCTCCTTTCCGCGGCCCGGAACCGTGGCTACGAGGCAAGCGCCCGGGGCCGAGAGGAGGGCCGAGAGGAGGGCCCCACAGCTGTCCGCCCTTCCCCCCGAAAAGGCCATACCTCCCCCCGCGCTACTGACTGGGCACGTGCGGCTCTCGGAGGTCCCACGGACTGTGGCACGCCATGTTCATTGATCTGCTTGTCGGACGTTAAAGAGCGCTGAGGCCAGCTGTGGGGAAGGAACTGAGTAACGGAGATTAAATGTGACTGGGGATAAAGGCAGAGATGTCAGGGTGGGGGAGGCTGAACGTCACGTCCTCATCAGATAAATGAAGGCCTGCGATGGAATGAAGAGGTGGAGAAATGACAAGGAAATGAGAGGCTGGGCGAGAGACGACGTGAAGAGCTGCTGTACATGAAAGCAGAGGTTCTGAGATGATGCTGAAGACGGAAGAGAAAAGAAAATAAGAGGTGGATATATATACATATATAATTCACTTTTTCTTGATTGTTTGTTTTTTTGTTCACAAAAAGCAGTTTATCATATTGAGCTTCATTTAGGAGAAGCTCAAAGAGCGTGCATGTTGTCTGTATGCATGCTGCCCACATTGAGCCAGTTAAAAACCTTTCATTTTTTCCAAACGTATCTTCGTTCTCTTTTGCTGAGAAAGTATCAATAGAATCCAGTCGATGCAGAGTTTTTACTATTGTTTTCAGTTAAAGTTGTCCCCTCCTCCCTTACATTTCCACAATAGTTCGTCAACATTTGGTACAATTATCTTTAAACTACACTTTATGTTAACGTGAAGTGTGTACTTTTAGATTTCCTGGTCCTTTCATGTCATTTCTGTATTCTTCCAACTCCGAATATTTTGTCTTTATGAGGCGATGCTCTATGCGCTAGTATTTTAGAGCCTTTTGGCGACTCATCTCAGTTAGTTTCTTGGAGGAGGGTGACCAGTTTAGTTAACATGAGAGAAAACAAAGAGGGGTTTTTGGAGTTCTTTTTTTAGACTTTCACCCGGACACAGAAGAAAGAAGTTCATTTTTTGGAAGATCACAATATTCGTCTTCAGCTAAGTTTTACTTGTGCTGACTTAATAAAAACCTGACTTTGAAAACAGTGTTGCCTATTCTTACCTGCATTTATGCCCTTGTTTTAACCTACCATCCAGATCCATCACAACCAATCATACATTTCATATCAAATCATAGAACAACTAAAACTGAAATAAAATAAATATACTAAACTAGATCAAAATCTAAAGTTCATATTTCAGGATGCTACTCCTTCTCCTGAATTCATGTTTTAATAAAATATACGTTGAAAGGTAATCATGAAGCGGTATCAATCCTAAAGCATTCACATAAATTGCAGACAAACTAAAAAAACTGTTCCTTACTCTGGTGTGAAAGTCACACTAGAATTCCAAAATAGAAAGCAATGCACATTAAGCCTTTATAAATGTGCACGTTCACACAATAAACACACTCCTGCCTTACGAACATTTCCAGTTAGTTACCAACAAAAATGTGTTATAGCTTAACAAGTGGGCTATTTAAGACATTTTACCTACCAGGGGGACATGTGCATGTATGTATATTTATTTATTTATTTTAGGGTTTTCAACACTGTGCTTTAAAACCAAAGAAGTTCAAATGGGACTAGCCAGTTTGATTTAGATAAGACAAGCAAAAGAGCTTAATATCTTTATTTATTGATCTTTCATATTCCGCTGTAGTCTTCAGCCTTAATATAATACTTTTATTTTTTATTTGGGACGCCTTTCTAAACACTCAAGGACAATATGGCATTCTCTAGGATTTAATCTTGATGCATTATCTTGCAGTTTGACAGACATCACAATAGCATTGGTGACAGGGTGTAGAGCAAGAGTATAGTATAGGGTGAGGTCTTTAGATGGCTTGATCATTTCCACCATTGACTGCTTCATTTTGTCAGTATATACTATGCCTACTTGTTGCATAAATAACAATACTGCATATGTCCCCCCTTAGGAACATCACCCTACCTAATCTACCATTAATTACCATATTCAAGAAAATAGAATGACATGCATTTTACCTTGCAGTTTAATGTGAAAAATATGGCTTGAAATCAAATGTAAAAATGTTGATACTAGAAGTTAATTAGATTTATACATATTATTGGACTATGATAGTGAATTCACATTTCTAATGGGTTCATTTGCAGATGCGTGCTTTATAATTTGTAACGTCTAATGTAGACTTGGATCTAATGTAGCCTATCCTATTGGAAGTTGAGATCAGCTGTTTATTTTAATAGAAATCTGCGTAGCTAAAGCCAAAATTCCTATGTTTTGATATAGGCACATTTAGTAAATTGTAATGGTAATGTTATGATACAGCAGATGTCGCAAGGAAGTAACCTAGAGTAGCCTAGTCGTCAAAATATTTGGTCTGGGGAACTGGCAACGCCTCTACCACTAGATGTCAGTAGGAAGTTGGCTACCGTGCTGTGCTCTGTAGGTCACTGAACAGATAGGGCTACCTCATGACCAAAACATTTTTTTCTACGTTTTACGGAGACGGGCAGTCGACTGCTGAATTCTGAAAGCCTGATTTACTGTAGCCTACATATCGTGTTCACGCAGCCAGACTATATGTTATAATAATAGCGTATTAGTCTACTAAAATTGATCGCAATTAATATACAATAAAAAGGCAGTCTAGTTCATTTTCACAAAATCTCTCAGAATAAAATTGGCCTATTTAGAATTGAATTCAACTGTCCGGAAATGCTTCCATTTCAGTTTGATATTCACTATCTGAATTACTCAACCGTCCACGACGTTCCACCTAATTTTTTATTCTAACACCCCCCCCCCCCCCCCCCCCCATTCCCAGGGATTCACGCTCCAGATATCTCTGATGTGATGCCAAGAGCTTCTTCGCGGTGAGAAGCATAGCTGATGCAAGAGGCATGGTGATGCTGTTGCTGTCACGTGTCTACAAATCCACCTCACAGGTAAAGCCCCCGCATATCTCTCTCTCTCTCTCTCTCTCTCTCTCTCTCTCTCTCTCTCTCTCTCTCTCTCTCTCTCTCTGTGCTTATTTTTATAGGTCTATTGCTTGTTTATTCCCTGCACCGTAATTTGTTAACGTCATTCTTTACGGTGGTCCTACATGAGTCAGTGTGCCCTATCCAATGTATAAAATGTTTTTGTATTGTTTGAATAAAGTAACATTTAATTGAAAACATGGGTTTTGTCTTTGTCTTTTATTTATATTATTAATTTAGTGACATGGCATAATTTTGCTGGTCACCAGATGTCGCTGTTGTCGCTGGAATATTGGAATAAAATGTGTTTCATGTGTGAAATCACATCTCACCACAAATAGGCCTGTACCTGCTCATATCTCTAAGACTATTGAGGCTAAATGAACTGAGCCTATAGCCTTAGAATATGTCTAAGGATGAAAGATGATTTAATTTCTGGTGACAGGTGGATGGCTTTCCATCCATGCATGATAATGGGCCTTATTTCAGCCAGGTGATTAACAAAACAGGAATGTTTCAGATTTTAGAATAGCTGTAATTATAAATTGATGTGGCGCCTGATTGTCATTAATTACAGTTCGTGATTCGCACCTGACCAGTCTTTTGCGCATGTCTTGTCATGTGTCCTCATTGTTTACATCCTTGCTCGGTGTCTACATTTAAATGAGCCCGTGTGTAATGCAGAATATGATTATGGCAGCGTCCACCTTTGTGGAAAATAAACGGAAATATAAAATATATACCATGAAAAGTCACATTTTCTATTGCAACCGTGACGGTCACGATTCGTGTACAACCATTTCAGCACCAGGGTCAGCTCTTAGCCTATACTGCGAGAACAAAAGACAGATTTAGATGTCGGGGACCGTCTGCATGGCTACTACCAACATAAACAAAATAAAGGCATATAAAACATTTCTGTATTCTACTATTAGCCTAACATAAACATATTGGTAGACTAGACTGTTTGTAAGAAAAAACGCACCTAGAATAACTCACAATAAGCTATATATATAACCTACTTATGTGTGTAGCCTATAAACAATGGCTATGTCTCCATGGTGCACGTTATATTTTAGTAGGAAATTATG
This sequence comes from Typhlichthys subterraneus, assembly GCA_027564835.1. Taxonomy (NCBI): domain Eukaryota; kingdom Metazoa; phylum Chordata; class Actinopteri; order Percopsiformes; family Amblyopsidae; genus Typhlichthys; species Typhlichthys subterraneus. Next base: position 6,014 of record JAODUH010002017.1, on the reverse strand, counting down.
ATGTTCACAATCGATTTTTACCGTGTCAGTTTGCTAGACTTTGGAGACGGTCCCTAACGGTAGACATCACGCTCGTACAACCCTAGGGAGGGATGGAGCCGAGATCGACAGGGAGGGAGACACCGTTTTACGACGTCAAACGAGTAGCTGTACACACACATACACACAGGCAGAGGGAGAGGAGAGGAGATCAACGAGGGAGCGACTGGCAGTTCCTTATTATAGTCCAAGGGAGCCGTAATTTAAACACATTTCATCCATTTCATTTAGCAAATGGTTTGTGTTCTTTATATTTTGTATTTTTAGGAAAACGTTTTTAGTGGGAAAAGGGTTGTCAAACAACCAAAAAAAAAACAGAAAACAACAACAGAGCCAGAAAAACACGCTCATGCTGGATAAAGGACCGTCGCTGGATTTGTTTTGCGTTGCAATAAAGGCCTAACTTGTTACAGACAACAAACATATGAACATTTATATTTCAATAACTTGTTAATAACGTGGACGAAGACGGACGACATCTTTTCAACCACCGAATTGTTTAGGAGGAATTGAACCACAGGTAGGCTATGCATTTGACATGTAGCTATATTTAATTTTTGTGAATGTGTGAAATCATGTTCATCGTTGGTCATCATTGTGGTAAATATCTTGACAGAGACCGTAATGTTCTGTGTTGACACCGTCACATAACCTATCGTACGTAGTGGATGTGAGCAGGATAAACCCACGAAGGGAAATACAACAAAGGATTTGCTCCAAAGCATTAGTTGAAGTATACACTACAAGCATAGTAGCCTATACGTGGATATTTAATTTTTCGTTAAAGAGCACACCCATTCTACCACATTGCCTATATGAACCTACCCCAATCATGGGCTGTAGGATACTGCCAGATCGATCCGAATTTACGAGATTAGATTTTTACTTTTAAAAAATAAAAACAAGCAAGTGTGTTGATGAATAGGGCTAGTCTCATAAATCAAAAAATGTAACCACAACTAACACAATTTTGACTAAGACTGATCATGCCAACTGTGATGACTTGCAGTGTGAAAACCTCCGCTCGTTCCCGTGGCTCAGGAACGGGTCTTGTCGGCTCCACCTGACCGCTTATCTCTTCCATTCCTCGGGGCGAGCTGAGTCGCTCCCCACCCACGCGACTTCTCAATGAAGGAGGCCGACGCAATCAAGCTCTTCATCGGGCAAATTCCCCGAAACTTGGAGGAAAAGGATTTGAAGCCAATATTTGAACAGTTTGGCAAGATCTACGAGTTGACGGTGATTAAGGATAAATACACGGGGATGCACAAAGGTATTAAGACATCACAAAACGCATAACAGTGCACCTGGTGAGAAAATAAATGTAATAGTCGTTATTTACAGTACATATATTGTGTTGGTCTATAAAAACGTGGCCTAGGCTGTATCTCATCTTGCCAGAGTGAAATCTCCCGAAGTGGACAGGCTCAATTTTAACCTGGTTTGAAACTGGTGTTGTTGTTTTGGTTTGAAACTGAGTGCACACTCTTCTCCCACACTGAAGTTCACGCTTCATACCATTGTAGCATTCCACACAGATTATTTTGGTGTTTTTCTTCAATACAGAAACAGGTCTACATTTGAGTTAATATGGCATTAGACCTGTATCATGAGTAGATCTATACACTATGTCCTTATCTCATCATGGTCCTAGTAGGCTACAAAATATGAGACAACTTGTACAAATCCGATGGTGAAAGAGGCTTTCATTAGCCAAATATATCCATCATCTTGGTGGTATCAGTCGGCTACAGTAACACCTATACACATTTTTTGCATACATTTCCATATTCATGATTTGTGGTAACCATAAAGGTTAATGAAGGCCCTTTCTATTATGTACAACTGCATGCAATTTGACTTCAACATCGCAATATTAAACAGTAATTTAGGCTGCTCATCTATGAATCATTTCCCTATATTAGAATTCAGCCTCTTTTAATGGTGAGTCATTGGTCAGGTTTTGTAAATGTAACCTACTGTATATGCCATTTAAATCATTTTACATTCTTTTAAATCAGGTAGGGCAATTTACCACATTAGTTCAATATACTATTTATAAATAATAATAAATATATGAACAAAAATAATTGTTCCACCAATTAAAAACACTTTTATTTAGTGCCATAACATAAATACATACACCAATACACCATACATAAATGTGTAGCTTGAAATGTCACAGCCAAAACGTTCCCCGTTATATATATTAAAATTGCATGTGTATGTCTTGACCATTGAAATACCGCTTACCTCTTCTGTCTCCAGGATGCGCCTTCCTGACATACTGTGCACGTGAGTCCGCTCTCAAGGCCCAGAATGCATTGCATGAGCAGAAGACACTACCTGGGGTGAGTGTGTGATGTCATTTCTCCACCACCACCACCAGCCGTTGCTCAACATGGATAAAAATAAGGAAAACAAAAAAAAGGACATTTCACCTCAACGCTTTACACACACACACACAAACACACAAAAGGGGGGGGAACAAATCAAATTTGCTTTGACACATGGGCCTGACTTCCCCTTTAGCTGATAGACTCCAGTAAAGGTCAGGCTCTCCTGTTCTTCCTACATGTGATGCATCTGGACAAATCCGTCCGGTGGAGGCTTGAGTCACCTCACGACGTGTCTCGTGGTCCGACAGGACTGCTTCAAGGAATGCCGCCAGAGTTGCTCTGTCAGAACTTGTTCTCTCTCGCACGTTTCCCAGCTTTCTGTGTCTCTCCCTTTCTCTCTCTCCCTCTCTTATATGTATTGTAATCCAAGTTAACCCTATCTTTATTAGCATAGCCAGGCAGCAGGTGGCTGCCAAGGGACATTTACGGAGCTAAATATGACAAGACAGGCACGACTGTGTAATAACAGACTGTGTGAGAGACAAGGCGAGGAATCCTTAAGACGAGCGTGCTGCCGGACCCATTTATATACTCCCCCCCCCCCCCTTCCCCCCTCCTCCCTATCCCTGTTGGCATTTAGTGCTGTTCCTGCTTAGCCGTCTTTTAACACGTATCCATTTGGCTTTAAACGCTATGGACATAATGTGTTGCATGTGGAGTAGCTAGTGTGGTTATCGGGGGAGATGGCAGGGAAGAGGTTTGCTCTGTGTGTGTGTGTGTCGGGGGGGGGGGGTGTCTCCCATTATTAGCATGACAGTAGTCTGACCTCACTGACCTCTCGGTGGAGCTCAGTGGGCAGGCTCCCGGTGCCTAACCCTCCCCGCGGGCTCATCCTGAGACCCCCCCTGTTAGCCTGCTAAACCTTACAGGGGCGTCCAGGAGCAGGCTGACCTCCCCCACCCGCACATACGGACAAGAATTGCCCCCCCCCTTCCCTCACCACATTCCCACCCCCAAGCTGCCAGCTGTGGTGTAATTGTCATCTAATTGCACCTGCACCGCCAAAGAATAATTAACTCTGGCATCTCAGGGCCGGCTGCAAAAGGTACAAAAGAAATAACATGAAAGCAATTACCGGACTTGAAGGAGGGTGTGCACGTGCACAAGCTCACCTGAATACAGAGCGCACGTGAAGGATGTCATTAACACCCCGTACCTCCGCACATATTTGATTGTGTGCTTTCTTATGTGGCGTTTCTCCTTCCCCGCGAAGAAGAAACGTTGTCGCCTTGGCTGCCTCCCTCCCTCCCTCTCTCTCTCTCTCTCTCTCTCTCTCTCTAACAACGATGTGAGAGGTAGAGGGGGAGGGATGGGAGGAAGGGAGGAAATAGAAGGTTGAAAGGATGGATGGAAGGGAAGGAGAGAGAGATATACGAGGAATGGATCAGAGGAAGAGAGGATGATTATGGAAGAGAGGGAAAGCAGGATGATGTTCAGGGTGGAAGGGGGGCGGGGCCAGAGATGGAGAAGGGACGCGCGAGGCAAGCAGATGGCCCCGTCAGAGTGACACCTGGCCTCCTCGTGTTCCGTCTCAGGTGAGAGAGCGAGTCTCTCACGGGGAGCAGGGGAAATGGTGTCAAAAACACAATCAGACAAGCCACCTGAAAGGATGCGCCACAGCCACTGAGCTGAAGGGGAAGGGAAAACGGGGGGGGGGGGGGGGAAATCGACACATTTCACTCCTGGAGATGAGTGAACAGGTCGGGGGGAGGGGGACGACGCTCATTTCCGAGCCGTTAGTCCTGCTGGACATCTCGTCCTCGTTGTCTGTGCGGTTCTTATCGTTTTATCTCGCTGCCATCTCTGGCTGGGATTGGCTCCTGTTGCGCCTGGCCTGAGAGCGCGTGTGTGTGTGTGTCTGGACGCACCGGCGAGACCGCGGCCGACACGAACCCCAGGAAAACACACCGTCTTGTCAAATGCAGTCGAAAACCAAGCACCGACGTAGATGCAGTTTGCTGGCTCACAGCCGCGCAGTGATTGACTCGTGTTTGTTACTCTTTGCATTTGTTATCGGAGCCTGGTGAGGTGAGGCGTGTTTTCAATAGCGGTATAAAATGCTCCAGCTCAGATTGGCGTTTGAATGAAGTGTGTGTGTGTGTTTAGAGCTGTGCTTCTGATCAGTGAGAATGTAGACGTGGAGGAGGGGAGGGCAGGTGCTTAGACAGACATGGTTTAGTGTGTGCGTGTGTGTGCGCTCGCACCCCTAAGAGTGTATTCCGGGGAGCAGGCTGTTAAAGCCAATGGGGGCTGGGACCCAATGTTTCTGCGTGAATGAGAGGCAAAACAGTGCTCTGTCTTTAGTCGTAGATGTCCATGTGAGAGGAAAAGGCCCTTCTTTGAGTGGAACATCTGACTAAGTCTGACATTTACTCAGACATAGCAGATAGAAGGGTCAATAGTCTGAAATGCATAGGATATTAATAGCAGCATGTCTGGTGTTTCATGAGGAGCCGCACAACAGCATTTGCCTGGATGAAGATCTAGAACTATATAGCAGCTCTCGCCTAGTGTTCCTGCCTACGTAGGGTGGGGGTGGGGCAGGGGGTGCCAGACGTACAGCACACAGGTAATGAAGAGGCTTTTTGAAGAGCTTCGAATCAAATGCGTTTTTGCTACGCTGGTTGTAAACCAGCGTATGGATCTTTACAGGCTTATATCAAGGAGGGCCACCTTTTAAATGATGTCAAGTGAAAGCTTAAAGACTATGAGCATTTTGACCTGCACAAATGTGTATATGTACTGTATCTGTGGGCAGGAATAGGCCAGTTTTTAGTCTTTCTGTAAGGCTCCTTACAGAAAGATCCCCAACATACTGTACACTACTACACATACTACTAATCCTTGAGCAGGAGCATGACCTCTGCCTGCTCCTTAAAGGTATAGTCAACAAAAATATCTCCTCGTATTTCGCTCTCTTAGTGTTCTCTGTGCGTGTTGGAAGAATAATCCGATACTTCTAGACAGCCCTGGCTCCGTAAATAGGAACATAAACAAAGTGGTGAACACCGCTCGTATCAACAAAGCCGCAGCACTATACTTTGCTTCACAATGCCTTTACACGTGTGAGGCGCCACTATGGAGGATTGCGGAGCGATGCTGTTTTGATTTGAGCTAGAAGTTAGCAAGGATCACCGACCCTGCCTTTAATGCTTGTAACTCACTGTACAGTCACTTTCATACTGCTAAATGACCTGAGGTAACTGTATCTCCAGGGCGATATGAGCGGCAGTGCCTTCCACAGCTGCACGGTTACGGCCTGTCTATATGTCCGTGCAAAAATAAGGCATGAGCAGTGTGTCTCTGAGCTCGTGTCTTCATTTAATGACTCCATGTGCACTTAAGACACCGCTGATGTGTGTGTTTTTAATCTAATTTGCAAATACGTATGCACAACGATGCGGATGTGGCCTGTGGCTTAGCAAATGGTGCCTCCAGAAGTCACTCAGCGAATGACGGGTGGTGACGAGCGTTGATTGCATTTTTAAGGGAGGGGAATGTGCGCAAATTGGAGAGAAACTGGATGAATGAATGGGGGAGAGGGAGGTGTGCGTGTGTGTATGTGTTGGGGGGGGG
>JAODUH010002016.1:0-12341 GCA_027564835.1 Typhlichthys subterraneus | reverse complement strand
ACAAGCTAGCTGAATTCTGATTGGATAAAAACTCTAACCTAAAAACCACACGAACATGAAGAGAATATGTATAATTTATAATATTTTTATATATTTGGGGAAAGTAAATTAAAAATTAAATTAACTTTTATCAAATTATGATCATGATTTATGATCATGATTTATGTTAGGCCAGCAGAAAAGTCCTTGCTGGCCCTGATGGCCCACCACTGCTCAGTGGGCAGGACCATTAACTGATAAGTTCTCATGAAAAAACGATTTGACCGCATACGGGAACTGCTGTCAAAGGCTTCAAGACGTCATTGCATTTTTTACCATTACTAAGCATGGATGACTTAACTTCCTATTTTAGATGGGGTATAGTTACTCATATTGAAAAATGCAAACTTTTACATTTTCTCGCAGCCATCTTTGAAAATCTTCCCAGTGGAGATTGGGGGATTATGCTTGGCAGTTAAGAAGCAGACAATTGTCTCTTTTGGATTATGTTATGTGTTATTATTAGGATTGCCATATTTGCGTTTCAAAATTCGGCCATAGAGCTCCATTAAAAATTAATCTTAAGTGGCATGTCTCCTCTATATAGTGTATCTGATTTAAACTAAGCGTCAATAAAGAAGGATTCACCATCCATTTCATTTCAGTGACATGGCGGAGGTTGACCACCTGGGCCCTGGCAGTGGTTTCCCCCCCACTATGGTAGATATGCCCGGGTACTGCTCCCCGTCGCCCCACGGCGACCATATACTGGACAGCCCCCTGTGCGGAGACCTGATGGAGGACCTCAAGGACATTTCTCAGTCCATTGAGGATGATACGCTGTGCTCCTTTGACTTCCCCGAGTACCAGAGCACGGGCTCTGGCTCCGAGAGCTCCACGGTCCTGGGTGAGTAGATAATTAGATACACATGGTCCTAGGTGAGTAGATAATTAGATACATGTAGTCCTGGGTGAGTAGATAATTAGATACACATGGTCCTGGGTGAGTAGATAATTAGATACATGTAGTCCTGGGTGAGTAGATAATTAGATACACATGGTCCTGGGTGAGTAGATCATTAGATACACATGGTCCTGGGTGAGGAGATAATTAGATACACATGGTCCTGGGTGGGTAGATAATTAGATACAAGTGGTCCTAGGTGAGTAGATAATTAGATACATGTAGTCCTGGGTGAGTAGATAATTAGATACACATGGTCCTGGGTGGGTAGCTCATAAGGTACACATGGTCCTGGGTGAGTAGATCATTAGATACACGTGGTCCTGGGTGAGTAGATAATTAGATACACATGGTCCTGGGTGAGTAGATAATTAGATACAAGTGGTCATGGGTGACTAGATGATTAGATACACATGGTCCTGGGTGAATAGCTCATAGGGTACACATGGTCCTGGGTGAGTAGATAATTAGATATACATTGTCCTTGGTGAATAGCTCATAGGGTACACATGGTCCCGGGTAAGTAGATAATTAGATACACATGGTCCTGGGTGAATAGCTCATAGGATACACATGGTCCTGGATGAGTAGATTATTAGATACACATGGTCCTGGGTGGATAGCTCATAAGGTACACATGGTCCTGGGTGAGTAGATAATTAGATATACATGGTCTTAGGTGAGTAGATAATTAGATATACATTGTCCTGGGTGAATAGCTCATAGGGTACACATGGTCCTGGGTAAGTAGATAATTAGATACACATGGTCTTTGGTGAGTAGCTCATTAGATACACATTTTTTTGCAAAAGTGTGCCTGCCAGATTAAGTATATTTTTGGCCTTCACTGCCTACAATGTATAAAATGTTATGTTCGCACTGTAGGGTGGAATTTTTTGACACCACTCAAAAATCTGATCTGTGTGAAGTGATCTGGCCAACTTCAGCCTTGTAGTGTGAACGTATCTTTAAAGTGTCAATTTACTGTCAGGAGAGATTAGGGAAGTCTCAGGATATCTTGGAAGCAACTCGGGACAAGAAACTAGAGGTATGTGTATAAAGGTGTGGTAAGGGATTCTAAGATAATACACTTTGTGTAAAATTCAGCGAATGTCGCCTCATTGTCCGCTAGTCCTGCCCGTTCTGTGTGCGTGCCGAACAAATAATCTGGTGTTTCTACACAGCCCGGTCTATGTAAATTGAAACACAAAAGACCACCCCACACAACACTGTCCCATCTTTATCAATGTTTTTAATTAATGTGGGGGGGCAGAGAATCTGAGGGAGCTCCCTATGGTATTGAAGGGAGAGGTGTTTTGATCGTTCAAATAGCAACACTCTTTCTCCTCTACAATTGAATAGTAGTAAAGTAGCAATATCTCCGCCTTGTCAAAGTCACTGTGTGTGGATGCAGGTACTGTAAATCTTACAGCTGCCCCTCACACTCATTATAATACACCACACCAGTTGCACCACAACTATGGAATGCGTGTCCCTGATCTCTGCGATCTGTAGATTCCACTTATTTTATTAAACAATTGAAAACACTTTTTTTTTTTTCTTTTTGGTAGCATTTTTGCTTGTTTTTGTATATTTTTGTTTTGCTCTGTTTCAAAACAAATGTTTCTCTGCTCTTTGTTCTGTTATGCTTTTAATTGAACTACCATTTATGTTGATGCTTATAATGTCCGTAAAGCACTTTGTGATTTTATATCTGTGAAAAGTTCTATACAACTAAATTCACTTCGCTTAGATTATTTTAAAAGGCCTCTGGCTTGATGGCTGTGAAGTACAGTAAAAAGCAGTGATTATGCATTGACATTGTGACAATACAGCGTGACTTTGAGAGGGCTCATAATGAGTAATATGTCACATGCTCTAACCCCCCCCCCACCCCCATATTTTTCATCTCACCTGCCATTACACACACACACAAGCCTTTTGTTTTTTTTTTTAATGTAATTTATGAACTACTATGTGTGCCGAGTGCCGACTGGATAAACGTGCCCTGCTATCTTGGTGCCTTGACCTCAACTTGACCTCTGACCTGTTGGCTCCGCACGGCAGTTTTTTTTTTGTTTGTTTGTTTTTTTTTGTATTTGCTGAAGAGGCCTATATTGATCATAATGTGCCTCTGTGATGTTGCAAGATTAGATTAAACTCAGTCTGTCTCTCTAAATATAATTCATCTGTGTCACACATTCCTGAGTGGCAAACATGGCTTCTATACTTTTACAGTGATGCATCGACCCAATTTTCATGTTATTACGTAGTTCTCCCAAGAGGACATGATGGTGTTTGAAAAGCACTGGCTATATGACAAAATTAAACACGACAAACTATTTCACCTTTTAGCTGTGTTTTGTTGTGCCTCTGTTTTCAGTTGAGTAAATGAGGAGTTCAAGTTCATATAACTAATGGCGGATTGTTCCGAAACAGTCTGAACGGTGCACCAACCGAGCCAAAAAACATGTGGGGAATTTAATGATTAGCCAGCTAGGTGACAGTTGTGCATCATGCTACATTGAGCACAAGATGTTTACACCTGCACATCCAGTTGCGTTGTACAGTGTGTTATGCCATGCTGCAACAATTGTAAAACCATTTTGTCACAAAGATTGCAAATGCTTGCTTTTATTTTGAGTCACTTTTGTTGACTTCTACACTACAGTACGTGTTTATTGCTTGGTGGTGTTACAAGGTCTCTTTAAATGATGCCATCATAGTAATACAATATAAACATTAATTATCTTAATTTTGTTGTTTGGTGTATGGGTTAGGGTTAGATTTTGTCACTGTTTTGTCAAGCCACACACTATGCATCCCTCCATTTTGAAAAGGCCTGCCTTGTCCTTCTCCCCCGGTGCAGATATACTAACGCCAGCTTCCAGCCCCTCCTCCGGGGGAATCGGAGCCCCGTCCCACGCTCCCGAGCAGCGCCTCAGCCCCATCACACTGGAGTGTAGGGTGTGTTCGGACAAGGCCTCCGGCTTCCATTACGGGGTGCATGCCTGCGAGGGCTGCAAGGTAACTCATCATCAAGCTAAGCTACTGTTAGACACACTGACTACGCCAGGACCCGCCTACTTGACAGGAGAGGTATTTTGATTGACACGCACGACAACCAACTACTACATAACTCAATGACCGGATGGGAAGTTAAACCTACAGGTCTGAGTAAGTTGGGGAAGCTTAACGGCACGACTCTGGCTGTTTATATGACTTGTAAATCTGTTAAATAACAGTACAATTACTGGGGAAAAAACGGAAATTAGTAAATAAAGCACTGCACTAGTGTCACACTGGAATTAGCGGATAGACTTGTGAGCTGTAATGCTAACAGCCAATGAACATTGACAGTACCACTGCCCAAAAGTGCTGTCGAGCTTACAGGGGTCTATGCATCAGACATTCATCAGAGTTGCTTATGTGACATGCTAATGGTATGAACTAGCCTACTGTATTAGTGCGTCGTGGCTAGTGACACTCTGCACACCCAGACCTGTGGTGTGAACACCAGATAAGGACGTGCGGTGCAGGTAATTATAGTCTTGGTCAATCACAGAGGGTGATGGTGAGTGGTGATTCTGTCTGTGGCTGTGTGTCTAGGCTTGATAATGTGTATTTGATCGCCTGTCCAACCTAGTTACTGTAACTAGGTTGGACAAAACAGCATATTGGGCTATAACGGGAAAAACAGGCAGTTGACGGGGTTTCTGTCGGATTTAAAGCATGCTCAACTGTTATTGGAGGACAGGCGAAAAGGGGCGGGGCTTCAGATCGCTCAATTAATGCGTTGTTCATGATTGCTGTTTGTCCACCTACATTTAGTCCTCAATTATATTGGGAGTGTCCAGCGGCCATGAAGTTATTCTTACTACATACAGTAGTACATGTTGACCGTTTGATTATGTTTAGATTGTGTTTAGTGAAAGATAGATTATTGTGAACAAATATTTTACCTACCATGTTGATAACACAGGAGAGAAGAACATCTAAATGACCATTCAGATTAACCTATGATAAACCCACCATGCTGGGAGACTTAATACAGGAACTGGCATGCTGCTGCTGATGCACGCACGCACACACACACACACACACACACACACACGCACAAATCTGAACTATCCATGTAATGAAATGTGCCCTTGCAGGTGAAGAGAGTTGGAGAAGACATGACAAACATGCTAGGTTTGCAGGGTCAGTTGACTTGGCATGGGTCCCAGTGGAAACTTTTCTGGGCCACGCAGATGCAGAGTTAAGTCATGTGTGGTGAAGGACTCGATGGTCCCCCTTTTTTATTTTTTTTTTATGGACATATCACCTTGTGTCCAGTTGGCACAGGGTCCAGACTGGTGACGTTAGCACACTGTTGCACTGGCCTGCTGTGGGATTTAAGAGTAATACCAAAGTCTGTCTGCTCGGAAGCCATCCTGGTAAGGTCAAAGTACTTAGGCAAGTCAAGCTGCTTGGCAGCCATCTTGGTAAGGTCAAAGTACTTAGGCAAGTCAATATGCTTGGCAGCCATCTTGGTAAGGTCAAAGTACTTGGTCAAGCTGCTTGGCAGCCATATTGGTAAGGTCAAAGTACTTAGGCAAGTCAAGCTGCTTGGCAGCCATCTTGGTAAGGTCAAAGTACTTAGGCGAGTCAAGCTGCTTGGCAGCCATCTTGGTAAGGTTAAAGTACTTAGGCAAGTCAAGCTGCTTGGCAGCCATCTTGGTAAGGTTAAAGTACTTAGGTGAGTCAAACTGCTTGGCAGCCATCGTTATTAGGAAGTATCTAAATGAATGGGGAGAGAGCCAAAACTGCATTTCAAGTTTGTCAAGGCAAATCTTATATAATTTGTTTAAACTGTTTGGTGAATTTGCCACAAAATAAGATTTAGAAAGCAGTTTTGCCGAGTATGAAGAGGAGCAATCTTTTGCTTATTATTGTCATTGATGATTAAAAACGTGTCCAACTGAAACTACAGCAAGCGTTCTTCTCACTGGTTGGAACAGCTTCTTTGCAGTCATGCAAGGATGTATCGTGTTAATGGGCAAGAACGGAAGAAAAAAAACTGGGAACCGCAGTTGAATGTGCCGTTATAGGCACTCTCCGTAGCCGAGACAAATTAGCCAGATATTGTCCGGTCATGCTGCAATGGTGCGTTAACTCTCACCCCTTTAACTTCTCATTTGGTTCCGGCTATAGAATCATAGGGGGGACAAAATCACCCCATATTTTGCACACATCCCCTCCTTCCAGCTAAGAGTCGAGCTGGAGAACATCTGAAAGGATGTCTGTCTGTGTTCTGCGCTGGGACTGTGTTCTATGCTTTTACTTTGATGCAAAGGGGACGAGGGAACCATATGAAGGAAGAAGACTAATGCTTTGCATTAGTTTGACTGCCGAGGCATGACTCTATTATCAGCGGATGAGTGGATAGCACTAATGAGTTTTAGGTAAAGATTTTAATAAGTTAATGGCCGTCTCCGGTGCACATGTGCATATGAGTCCCGTGATTTGGTCTGTGTGTTTTCTGTGTGCAACGTGAACTCTAAACATGGACCTGTTGCACTCAAACGACCTTTGTCCATGTCAGTGTTAGTACGCTAAATATACAGCGTACTATCTGGCCGGTTAAAGTGCAGTGCAGTGTAATGTCTTGTCTTGCTTGGCCATGTGGCCGAGTGGTTTTGAAAGCCAACATTTTACTACATGGGTTAATGACACCAGGGCCGCGGGGTCTTTGGCATTGTGGGACTCCACACATGATCAAAGATACAGCATGGTCAGAAGAGATGCCACGTGATGTGTGCTGACATCTGTCCTCTCCCTGTGCTTGACGGAACCGGCGTTGCATTTTAAACTCCTACCGCGAGGAGCGAGCTGTTTCTACAGCTTGCTTTGTTTGTTTTTCTTATGTTTAGCCCTGGGTTTGTATATTATGAATTACCATGCACACAGTATACAAATAGATGACCTATTTTCCATGTGGGCTGGGTTGCCATGTGACCCATAGATATTAACTACATTCCACTACCCACCACCACTAGTTAGTGTTTACATTAAAGTTGGATCACGTGTCTCGCCAATCACAACCTGGTGTCTTAAAAGGGCTATATATTTTTTTTATTTATGGTATCTGCACAGGCAGGCAAAATATTTATTTGTTTCTACAAACAAATATACTTTATTACCATGTTCCGAAAATCTAATTATTCTCTGTTGCTCTCTCCTGTAGGGTTTTTTCAGACGGACCATCAGGCTCAAGCTAGAGTATGACAAGTGTGACCGCAACTGTAAAATCCAGAAGAAGAACCGAAATAAGTGCCAGTACTGCCGCTTCCACAAGTGCCTGTCTGTGGGCATGTCCCACAATGGTAAGGGCCCAAGAGGATTGGCTGTCTCCTCTCTCCACTCCTCCCCAGCACAGAGCTCCAGAGCTGTCGCACACTTCGAAGAACACGCGTTGTTTTTCTTCAAATCATGAACGCTGACCTCGGCTACCGCTGTACGTCAGATCAGAGGTGCGTTCAGATTTGGCGAATGCATTCGCTTTGAACATGCCATTTGAACGATTTGTGTAAACATTCCCAAATTATTCGTCCGGCGTCGATGTGTGTTCGCCGAGGACGATCTCTGCGAAACGTTTGCTTATGTTTGCAAACGTTTGTGGCAAACTTTTTCTTATTTCAACTTCTTCCACACCTAGTTCAGCTTTAACTACATTTAAACTACGTTTAACTACATTTATATATTAAATATACGGAAAGAGACATACAAACACACACACACATATACCTGCACATATAACAAGTCTACACACTTAAATCCACATTCACTTACATTTAAATAAAAATAAATATTTAAATAAAAATTAACATGACTACAAGTTTTTTTGTAAGTATGGGTGGACAGGGGAGCTAGCCCATGCAGTTTCTACAGAAACAAATCTTTTCTAGTGTAACTTGACCTCACACACAATGCAACAAAAACTATTTTACTTGTATATTACTCCTGCATAATATAATATTTAACATAAAAAGTCCTAAGGAATAAAGGGAAAAGCTGGAAATCCTGAAAAGTAAAAAATGGCCGCCACCCTCAAGGGAGCTATCCTTTGGCACAGAATGAAAATTTACCAGATGAATATACACACAAATATCAGTTTTTATTTGTATTGTGACTCACTGAAATACACAGCACAAGGTGCACCTGTACACTTGGCAAACGTGCGGCGAGCAATGACTCAGCTGAAAATGCCAAATCTGTTGTGTGCCAGTCAGCGGAGTTAGTTAATCACTTTTATGTAGTGATTAACTTTAAATATAGAAAATACAAATTTATTTTTTAACTCTCTCTTTCTACTGTACAGTTTCAATTCCAATTTAATTAGCTTTTTGTTTTAAGCATAGAAGTTCAAGTGACAATGTTGCCAAAGCATCATTCAAAACAAAAAGCAAAACACTGTCCAACGCTTTAGACAACGTCATTGTTTATTTCTCCCTACTGTTTATACTCATTCACTCGATTATTATTTTTCTCTCGCCCTCTCGTCCCTCCCCCATGCCCACCACAGCCATCCGCTTCGGTCGGATGCCCCAGTCGGAGAAGCTGAAGCTCAAGGCCAGGAGCCAGATGGGGGAGAGGGAGGAGTGGAGCCCCCTACAGGCCGACCACAAGAGTCTCGTGCGGCAGATCCACGAAGCCTACATGAAGAACTTCACCATGAACAAGGCCAAAGCAAGGCTGATACTCACGGGAAAGACCAGTAATCCGGTACGAGATGGAGGGATGGGGGCAATTTATATATTTTACAAATGGAAGGAAGAGATGTTTTTTAGGGGGGAAGGTGGGTAACACGTTTAACTTTAAAGCACAACAGTAAGTAAGTGTCAGTAACTATTACTATTCATTGGGGAAATACAATAATATACCAGTCGTATTGTCAGTCTGGCTCAGTGCTCCCTCCGGTGGTTGAAATGAGCATGGCTGTTTCACTTGCCCTGTATGCATTTACTCAGCCCCCCCTTTTCTGCTCTTTCCCCAATAAGTCTTCTGCCCATATTTATATTTCTAGACCAGCGTGTCTCAACCCTGGTCCTGGGGACCACCTGCCCTGCATGCTTTAGATGTCTCCCTGCTCCAACACACCTGATTCACATTAATGGGTCATTATCAGGCTTCTGCAGAGACTGATGATATACCATGTACACACTTTATTAAAGGGTAAGCTAGTAAACCGTCCCCCCTTCATCTCCCCCCACGCTGACAGCCGCTGGTCATACACGACATGGAGACGTTCCAACTGGCGGAGCGCACCCTGGCGGTTCACCTGGCCGGGGACGAGGGACCGCCTGCGGGCCCCGGCGGCCCCTCCTACCTCCGAGACGGCGAGGCGGAAGCCAGGCTCTTCCACTGCTGCCAGAGCACCTCCGTGGAGACGGTGACGGAGCTGACGGAGTTCGCCAAGGCCGTGCCGGGCTTCCAGGGCCTGGACCTGAACGATCAGGTACAGTACCGCCCGGCAGCACCTCCGCTGGGTTTCCCGGACCGAAGTATGAAAGGTTTCAAGCTGCTCACGCGTGATACTCACAGCAGAGTCAAAACTGAAGTCAAACTGAGACTTCTACAGCAGCAGGGGACCTCTCATTCGCCCGGTCTGTCAAATTGACCTACATACTGTACCATACGGTGTGGGGAGTGTTTTGTACTCCATCGTTAAACAGGGTATGTTACTACCGGTGTGATGCAGGTGGTTTGACCAAGGCTCTGCAGTTCATAGATATATTTGTTGGGGGAGTCTGTGGTGTAGACGACATCCAGGGGCTCCTCCTGAAGGATGGGCTCGTAGCCGGTTGCGTGCAGAACATTAAAGGTGTAACAATACATTGTACAGTAGGTTTCTACTCAGGTTAGTTCCACTCAGCCGTACGTTTTTTTTTCTTCTTTTGAGCTACGGAACATCAACAGCACAACGCGTTGTCTACCGAAGGTTAGTGAATGTTCAGTAATTCAACTCTTAGACTATCGCCCACGACAAGTAACACCTTTTGCTTGTTGCCCATTGCTTTGTAGCTCTTGTGTTTCAGTCATCTGTCAAAGCATTTTGCTGGTGACACTGTTTATGCTGTTTGCTAATATTATGAGGATTGACTGATATGCTAATAGCTCAGAAGTGCCAATCGACCACCTGTGACAGGAATTGGCTAGGTCTCACCTAGATTGTTCATGGCCAGTTAACCTAAATATTACGTACTGTATTACGTTACCGATCATATTTAAAACACTGACATCACATTCACTTGCCCAGGAACTGCACTTATAATCTATTAGACTAGCTAGCTTTCATGGTAGCCTACTTACACATGACTAGGGTTGGGTATCGGGAACCGGTTCCAAATTTCACCGAACCGTGGATTCGAAAAGACGCATGCATTTTGATTCTGCTTCAGTTCCTAATGTTTGCATTTCAGTCGCGCATTAACTTTTTTATCTGCCAGCAACTGATGCGTGACGGCTGAAATAATGTCATTTGACTAATTTTACTACACTTGCGTGAATAAAGCAAGCATGCCAGACACTTCTGACGAGACACTTCTGTTTACATATTTGAGGAGTCTGTCGTTTCTTTCCTAACCCACATCCATCAGATGAACTTCCGTATATATGACGAAACAAACAAACAAACAAAATCACACAAACCCTCTGCTCTACCGGTAGCGGAGTCGAATGCGTAACCAGCTGGAGCTAAAGCCATGCTAAAACAGTTAATATCGTTTTCTAGCGTTCTAGCAAGAAATTGTGAACTTTGAATGTTGTTTTATTCTGCCTCATGGCCAGGTCTCTCCTGAAAAAAATCTCTAAATGTAAATACATTTTATAATACAAATAATAATAAACATGTACTCCACTGCAGGTGACCTTGCTGAAGTATGGCGTCTATGAGGCCATGTTCACTCTACTGGCCTCCTGCATGAACAAAGATGGACTCCTTGTGGCTCGGGGGGGAGGCTTCATCACCCGCGAGTTCCTAAAGAGCCTGCGGCGGCCCTTCAGCGACATGATGGAGCCCAAGTTCCAATTCGCCACGCGCTTCAACGCTTTGGAGCTGGACGACAGCGATCTGGCCCTGTTCGTGGCAGCCATCATCTGCTGTGGAGGTAACCAGAGCCAAGGGTTGACAACGCTTGTCCGGCGGTTGGGTGATTTAAAAAAAAAAAAAAAAAAAAAAATGTTTTGTCTATTTTAAAACACACATATAGCGGCAAACAATTACTATGTTCTATGTTAAGGATATAGTGGAATATTGCCATTAGCAGGGTGTTGTAACGTAATCCAATCTCGTCTTTTTTTTGTTTGTTTACCTAGTGCTGGCGCTACAGCATAGCACACTAACACTGGCTGAGAAGCAGGTGATAGTGTGCCATCTAGTGGCAAAAGAAGACTATTCTACAGAACGAATGTAATCAAGGCCAGGAAAAATTCCCAATACCGCTCAAAGGAAAAATAAAAAATAAAACCGCGATATTAACCGAACCGTGAATTTGGTGAACCGTTACACCCCTACTGTTCATGCATCTCTCTCCACCCCCCCTCACTCTCCTACCATGGTTTCCTGCAGACCGTCCCGGCCTGGTAGACGTGGCTCCTATTGAGCAACTGCAGGAGAACATCGTCCAAGCCCTACGGCTCCACCTGGTGGTCAACCACCCTGACAGCACCTTCCAGTTTCCCAGACTGCTCCAGAAGCTGGCCGACCTCCGCGAGCTGGTCACGGAGCATGCTCAGTTGGTGCAGGAGATTAAGACTATGAAAGACACGTCCCTTCACCCTCTGCTGCAGGAAATATACAGGGACATGTACTGAGAGCGGCATGTGTGATATACTGTGGAGATGTGCTAACTAGTTACTGATGTGGCTATTGTGGCATATTATGTTGTTTCTTGTGGGTTTTTGAAACAGGAGGCCACACATTTAAGTCTACACCCTGTAGATGTGAATATAAGTGATTTATTTATGGACATTGGCAGCTCGGGTAGTTAGTCCGCTAACCCACTTGATGGGAAGAGGTGAAAGTGATGGCACCCATTGTATATTTAGCACATGTATAGAATATGTAAAGGATGAATGATTTGTACTTGCCCTTTGCTATGGGTTGTGTATTCTCTTGTATACAAAGGTATACCTAACTACACACATTTATTGAAAGAAAACCAAGAGAATGTACTAAACGGAGACTAATGGAGACTAATATATATATGTATATGTATGTATGTGTATATATATATATATATATATATACACATACATACATTAAGTATAACATATATACATATATATATACATATATATATATATATATATATATGTATATACATATATATATATATATATATATACATATATA
>JAODUH010002015.1:0-12343 GCA_027564835.1 Typhlichthys subterraneus | reverse complement strand
GACAACAGTACTCAGTAACATAATATATAATAATGTGGTTTGGCCTTTCTAAGATGTGGTTGCTTTTATTGTCTTAAAAGGTAAACACATTCCTTGGCTAAATCTGAGGAGGCTAGGGCGCACTCTGGTGGTGGTTGTTGACAGTACATGCAGACACCCCCTCCCTCCACCCTCATCACCACCGCCCAAATCCCCCTCTCATCCCAGGACCACAGTTGTGTTGGCAGAGGTGGAGGAGAGAGAGAGAGAGACATGAGTGGAGGGAGAGGGGAGGGTCAGTGGCATACACACACATACCCACACACACTTATGTCCTGACTGGCAACGTTGGCAAACGAACAAAACTCGACTTGTGGTGGTCCTGCCGACCGCATTTTAAAAGATCTTGCCTTTCTTTTTGTTTTTCTCCAGAGTCCTGTGGGGGGAAAGGGAGAGGTAGGACAAAAACCCAATTAGCCCACTTGTAGTCTCTATCACACACACACAAAATGGTGTTCCTGTCCTGACGTACCTTGTGGCGTCTAGCTTCTGCTGCTCCAGGCGCTGTAGAGTCTCCCAGTTGGCTCGGTCGTCCTCAAACTGGCGTCTCTTCTCTTCCAGCTCCTTGTGCTGGGCCTCTAGGTTCTTCTTCATCTGCTCATGACGCCGCTGCAGCTGTGTGTGTTGTGGGTGAAAAGGTATAATACAGAGAGATATAAGAAGAAGCCAAAAGACTACATAAACACCCTCCCCAACAACATGGGTCATTCAGCTCAGGTATATTATACATGTCTACACCGAGCACTGAAAACCTACATTTCCCATGAGTTCCACTGTAGTGTCTGTGTGACAAATGTCTTTGTGACACTACAGTGGTGTCTTTGTGACACTACAGTGGTGTCTGTGGTGACAAATGTACTGGTATCGAACAGAATAGCTGGAAGTATGTGGTAGTTAGGCTGGAACAGCCACAGATAAAAGTATCTGATGAGGAAAGAACAACTACCGTAGACTCACAGTGTATCGTTTTCCGCTTTACTGACGGTGTACCGTACACTTGACGTAAAACTCGTCACAGAAATCAAATTACGTCATGGTCCAAAATGTTATAAATACTGTGCTGTATCCTGCTTTCAGCCAAATCAGTTTGACTACCATCAGATATTTTCTTTAGACAGGATCTCAGTTAGTACTATGGCTGCATAATTAATCGCATTTCAATCGAAACCGCGATATGGCCTTGTGGGATTATGTAACTGCAAAAGACTGCGATTATTTATAAATAATATTCACGCACTGAGTTATTGTGACAGGCCTATAGTCCAATCCTCTTTCCAAAAGAAAATATAAACCACATATGCCAACGAAAAAATCCAATCCAACAAGCTGTAGGTGAGATGTACTTGATAAGAACAGCAACTCACGCAGGTGTCATGCCAAAAGTTATCTGCTAAAAAGTGGTCTGTTAAAAACTGATTTCTGCTCAATTCTTTATAAAATAAAAGGATTAAAAATCAAATCCCTTTACCAGTATACTATTTAAAGTGAAAAGACAATCAATGTTCGGATGAGGAAACCTTTTTGGCACAACACCGCGGTATGGAGTTTGCTGTAGAATACGCAATGGGTGTGGTTACAGCGCCTTCTGCTGACACACCTCCAGCGCTTGAGAACAGTTAATTATAGTTATATTTTAACACTTTTGAAACGTAATTTTATATACTTGTCGACTTTTTTATTAATTCAAATTTGGCTGGGTGGTTAATAGTACCTTTTTCTGTGGTGTGACAAACTCAAAACACAAATGCATGTGTGCTTTACACAATCCTAAAGAATGGCACCGGGAGAGAAACATTTAATTTAGTTCTATGGCAAGGACTATATGGGGAAAAGCATTTTATAACTTATTTGATCAATTTACAAATGTTTAAATGAAAGAAAAACTTTTTTAAAAAGTGTTTATCAAACATAATTTCATAAAAAAACATTTGTGAAATTTTTTTATTGTATATTAGCTAATGTTTTTCAAACAAAAGACACAAATGAAAACATGTCACGTCATGCTGCACTTTTCCTTGGCTCACAATTCCATAAATATTTATTTAATTATATCAAACTAATCATAATTAGTATTAGTATCCTGCAAGTGTTTCATCTTTACATTAGTAAAACATGTTTAAATAGGTTGGATAAAGCGTTGGAAAGAGCGGTGCCTAGTGGAGAGAATTAGCCTTTACAGTGTTAGCATCACCAATAGTCAGTCAAAGCTAAAAAGGTTGCCAAGCCCTTTCTGGCAACTGTGATGCAATCACATTAACTGTAGCTTTGTTGGTTCCCGTTCGAGCCTCGTTTAAAGACGCTGCACGATTCTGACCGGAACACCGTGAGTCTACGGTACTAACATTCCTTGAAAATAGAGTTCTAAAACCATGCATGACTTTTCTGTTTCCTAAACTAGCTCACCATCTTACGCATTGCAGGGGTGTGAGGTATGCGTGCGTGCGTGCGTGCGTGCGTGCGTGTGTTACCTCTGCCTCAGAGTCTTTGAGCTTCTGCACCTTCTCCTTGACCTTCATCTCAAACACCTGCTCCATTTCCATCTCCATCTTCTTCATCTTAGACACATGTTCTCTCCGCTCCTCTTCCATCTGGGCCAGAGGACTTCTACACAGGGTGGCGCACACGCACACACACACCAACAATGAGAGGGGCGTCATCATAGTTCACTAGTGTGTGGTGCGTGAGTGAACCAACGCAACATCCCCTCGTTCCCCAGGAAGATGCAACAAGCAGCAGGGAGACAGAGCGGCAGGGCAGAGAGACAGGAAGCCACGCCCTCTACGGCAGGCTATGGCAGCCTATATAGCACCACGGAGCAGCTAACACCAGTGAGTGAGAGTGTTAGCGCCGGTGTCCAGGTCAATGTTAGTAGCCAATGTTCGCCACAGTGGAATGGTGTACACTTTGCCGTTTCAAGAGATGGGCCGACGCGTTGCCATGTTGGAGTGACGGCAAAAGGAAAGTCTTCATGGCTGCTGGTGTTTGATAGAACAAATTAAAGCAGCAACAATATGGAATGATTAGAGACTCTATGGCCTGACAGGAAGGGCCAACATCTAAGCAGTACACACCCTTATGGCGTGTACTGCTGTGCACATGGCCGTGGGGAGATGAGCAGAAAGGAATGCCAGCACTCTAGACTTGAACTCTGTCAAACCAAAGTAATGCTTTTTTTTAATGCCGGTTTGAACCACTAGGGATCAAGACACAAATTGAGGCATGTACCTTGCTTTAACCTTTGTTGCGACTCCTCAAACATGGCGGCGTGTCCATCATAGATATAGAAACCTCCCCTTGAAGATCAGTGACCCTCCTTTATTAGGTTGGGCCATCGAATGCGATTTTACAAACATGACAATACCCTTTGACCAGTTTCTGGTGTTTGTGTGCTGAATACATTTGACCCACAGGGAAAGAGCGGAGAGCAGACCCAAAAACAACTCCAAAGGAGAAAGAGAAAGAGGAGCAGATGCAGTAGATGTAGCTGGAAGGAGAAGATTGGCACAGGGCAAGAGAAAAAAGATCTTACAAAAAGGCTCTGAGAAAACAGTTTTTTAAAAAAAGTGACCACTTACATTCCATCAACCGTTTCAAGTCTAAAAACAGACACACACAGCACAAAAACACACAGCATGCAGTAATGAGATCATGCACTAACATCTACTGGATAACAATAGAATGCATCTTAAAAGGTCAATCAACACTGTTCTATCAATCTTCTTGCACAGCGAAACAATGCGAAGAGATTACCAAGATTAACTTTGCGATGATGTGAATAATATTAGTAGTGTCAGATTCAGCTGTGTGTTAGCAATAGAAGCGTAAAGGTGCAGCTCACACATTTGTGAGATTAGGACTGCATGAAAACGTGGCCTGTTGACACTGGATTTCATAACCATTTTAAATTATGTATGTAGGTGTTCATAGACACAATGAAAGGCTACAATAAAATGTGTCAGATACCAAAAAAAGTGAATAAAACATAGTAAACTGTTATGCATTTTAGATCAATCAAAATGAGAACTGCAGCTTTGATTATACAAAACAACCTCTGTAAAGTAAATAATGAAGCTCAAAAACCTTGAGCTACTTTGACTAAAGGGGAATTTCACATTACCGGCGGCAACATGCATGCCGCCATTAAATCCTATTAATGTGTGTTGGTGTCGCGGCATACCCAAAAAAGTATGTGCAGCGACAAGCACAAAGAGGGCGGCAGGAGCAAGCTGGACACGCCCCTAAATTCTGCCGCCTAGTCGCACGGCGAAAGTTTAACTTGGTTCAACTTTTGCTGCCGGCGTCTTGCTGACAATCTGGCCTGCTTCAACATCGAGCATATCTTTTATCCGAAAACGAGAATATAGTGAACTAATAAGTACCTGAAACAGTAAAACATGTTCCCATTTACAAATATGTTTAGAGGAATCTTTTTTCAAAATACCTTTGATATCGGAACAAACTGTTTGTCAAGCATGATACTGGTGAAACAAAGAGCTCCGCTAGAGAACTAAATGCATTTTGTTAGCTGGGCTTCATGTAGCCTAGCTGGCTGTGCTGGTGGTGAGGAAGTTGATCAGGAAGAAAATAGAAGCAGCCTGCTCTCGAGGTCTGTTGAGCGCATGCACCCATAACATGGATGTATAAACATGGCCTATTATTTCCTCCTTTTCCTCGCTGCTAATCTTCATAAAACAAAGTGCGGTCTGCATATCGCCCAGAGCAACATTCACTGACGCCCACCCACTTGTGCGCATTCCTCCGCGGAATTTTGTGCCAAGCATTTCTAGTTGTTTTTGGAATTAGCAATGTCGATGTGACACGGAGAAGTAGTAAGCCTTTCAAAGTGGACTGTTAGCTTCCTGTTCTGTAATGGCTAAAAAATGGAGAGGGTCGGAGAAACAGGCAAATGAGAGTTAGTTTGGTAATCCCCCTATGAAGATATGGCCAGCTATGTAGTATACAAGGCAAGGAACTGATGTAGCATAAACAACTAGTCTGCAGGACAGGCATATTATCAAGAGTGATGCACTGTGCACATCAAAAACTACATTATATTAATATAGGCTATTGTTCAGAAACAGTAAACGGATTAGAAATAGGCTGCTTAAATAATAATGTGTTGATTTACTTAACTTAAACATTGCTCATTGTTAAAGATGCACTCGAATTTGTATCCCTGCCGGAAACTGATTGCCGTTTTTGGCACCGCGAGTAATAATGCTTTTATCTGGGTCAGTTATCGGTCATATCATACAAAACATTTAAGGTTATATCTGTGATAATAACAAAGATAGAATATGTCTTTGTTTAACTTTAAAGTTTCTTGTTTAAATATACCACTTTGTGTTGTTGCTAGCAGCTCGCCACCTCTCTATCATAACACTGTACCATAGTGGCAAAAACAGCTGCGGTTTCGTGCTATATAACCCTTCATTCATTAATTAATATGTGCTTATGGGTACATGGCTGTTTAGCGGGCAAGGATGGCTGCAATGTTGTGCTATGGTATAATTTAACCTTCATTCATGAAATAATGTGCTTAGATACATGGCTGGTTATCAAAACGTACCACCGGCGAGGTGGAATTAATGCGCAATATTAACGCCTTGAAAACACTGCTGAAAATAAACCATGTGTGGTTCAAAACCCATAATACGTTCACACCGCGTTTAAGTACTAGCAGTAAAGCAGTCGTAGCCTCACGTCAACACAGATACGTGGAAGTCAGGGCGGGGTGGGCAGTGGCTTGTTAAATTTTAGGCAACAGTCACTGAAATCTGACAGTTTTTTCGTGCTATTCCACATAATTTATGTGGTATTTTCACCTAAGCTGGTCAACTACATTGCAGACGTCAAGGAACTGTGTCAACAAGTGAAAAAGAGCATGACATTACTCCTTTAAAAAAAAGGCCAGAGAAATCACATTGAACTCTACAGTTTACCATATGTGATGTGAATAAACGATCATGAAGGCCTTGTTCTCTGAATCTAATGTTAGAATTCCATTTTAACATGTAGGATCCATATAAAAGTACCCTACTGTAGTTAGTGGCTGTGTGAAATTTAACATACCAGATATGCACTCTATCAATAATATTGTGTCCTTACGGCTTTCAGCTCAAATTATTAGGAGCAGAATGACAGCAAACGATGTTTCAGTATCTTAGATCAGCATTAATAAAACACAGAACTATAATACTCTATTTGATTAATTGGTGTATATGTAAATCATTTAATTTCTCCAAATATTGTTGCCTGCCTACTGGTATGAAGCTTTGTATAATGTTTCCGACCGTTATTACATCTACTAGCCCACACTTAGAAAAGTAATTTTGTGGATTCTGTGAAAGATGATGCTATCGCTAAACAGTACCTGTCTGGCACTGGATGATAAATAAAGAATGCTCTCTGAACAAAGTTTCATTTTCAACACATCAGGTTGGCATTTCAATCACATGACACATGCCTCCCTTCCTCAAACTAAATATTTAAGGCCGGTTAGTCACATGCCAGACTGCAGCACAACTAGGTACGGTTAGGATGGTATTTGTGCTCTAGTGTGAGCATATTATCAAAACAATTCCACTTTAAGAAAAAAAGTGAATACATTACAATTTAACAAATGTTGAGTCAGTATAACTGGTCACTCTCCAAGATAAATCTCACTCTCCGACACCTCAAGGACGCTCTGGCGATCGTGCCCTTGGGTATTTAGCATGTCTCGCTAAAGCGTCCGCTCTCCACACAGGGAAACCAGGTTCGCATCCCGGGTCGTTACAGACCGGTTACACTACCATGGGCTTTCGTAGCTGCTACAACAGCCAGAAGCACGGTACTTACTTAGTGGAGAGTTGTCCCTTAGCCCTGTTGTTGTCCACACCATTGTAGGTGACTGCAGCTAGCTTCCTGCTGCGGTAGTTCTCATAGTGAACATTGTTTGTCACGTCCTTCAGGTCCTGCATGTGGGTCCTACAGACGGATGGCACAGGCAGAATGAACAGGTCCTCACACACTGAGCTACTGTGTAAAACAAAAGTGTACCGGAGCACCTGCACTTTCTGGACATGATTGACTGGTTACAGAGAACATCTCTCTGCGACTGCATTGTGTCATAGGATACCCTCCCTCTATTTCTATTGAAGCACTTGGTGGTGTGTCAGTACCTGATCAGCATGTCTCTGAGGATGGTGAAGTCACAGTGGTCACTATTTTCAACTGAAAAACAAAATCAGAAAACATCTATATTTGGTAAGGTCTCTGTAAATGTGTATAGAACCTGTCCAAGACCAAATAAAAAAGGCATGGTAGCTTTGTATTCTGTCATTTGGGGGAGTACTGAAGTGAGCCTACCCTCGGCCATCCCCCAGGGGTACTGCCTGCCTCTGGCCCGCTTGCCGTTCACCTCAATGATGGTGTTGCTCCCCACAACAGCCAGGGGCAGCTTGTCCTGGGAGGAAATGGTCACAATGTAGTAATGAAACAAGAGCAATGGTTTGCATAGGCAAGTCAACCCCACCAACACCACCACATGGGAGCTGTTGGACCTACTTTAATCTTCTTCACCAGCCGGTTCTCCTCCTCGTCGTCCGTCTCGGGGAACTCGTAGATTTTGATTTTGTGCTCTTGGATTTCCCTCATGATCTGGGGGTTGTAAACCCACAAGAGACATGTTTAGTCAATATACACTGAAAACCCACGCCTGTGAACAAGAAACAATTCAATTACAGTACAATGAATGTACAATGTAATAATTGCCTGGAGTTAAAATATTATTGCAGTGAATAATTAGATGATTTAATGGAGCGCATCACCATCCATGGTTATTTGGAAATCAAAGGTATTTATGGTCGACACGGTTAGAAAACTTTGATGAAGACTACTGTATGAAGACTACCGTATACATATGTGGAAGGAAAGTATCACTAGATTTCAGAATCTTTGGCACCCCATGTGACAAGAATGTATTTATATTTGTTTGTGCAGGCAAAATAAATAAAAATGTGTGCAAACCGTTTCAGAGAAATAACTAGTTTAAATGTACATGTTAAACTAATGAACTATTCAACCCATTACAGCACGAGACAATACTCCTCAATATAATGATACATATATGTTTGTGCACAGATTATGCACAAAAGGGTGCCAACTTCACAGACTGTCACATGTATGAATTGATTATAAAATCCCAGGAGGCCACACTTTATTATGTATACCCAGAATCACAGTCACAAGCCCTGGGTATATTGATACCACTGACCTGTTTCTTAAACTGTTGGCACTCCTCTGGGGTGAGGGTGTCTGCTTTAGCAATCAGAGGGATGACATTCACTTTCTCATGCAACCGTTTCATGAATTCAATGTCCAGAGGCTTCAGGCTACAGGGAGGAGAGAGAATTCCTTATAAAGGCTAATAGAGTAGCTAATAAAACGGAATAATACAGATTTTTAAATTTGTCCTCGATTAAAGATGGTCAAGTCACAGTAAAGCGACTATTTGTTTTAATCAAGAAATCAATAATATTTAAACATGTTTGTATCAGAGATTTGAGAAAACAGCATTCAGCATATCAAAAAAATTAAGAATAGGTTGAACTGACAAAATGTGTGTCAAGACCAAACCAATGAATTACTCAACTAATAAACTATGTGAATGTTAAAGATAATTTTAATGTATTGTTCAGTTTGAGTATTAAATTGAAGTTTTCCGTAGGGCTGCCCCTTAAAGTCAAATCAGTCGACTGAGATTCTTGAAGTCGAGCAGTCATATTTTTGTGTTTCTGTGCACATTACAATTACAACAGCATAAAATATAACATAACTTACAAAACGACGCTGCACGGGGATAACATTTCAACAAGGAATAAGATGTCATCAGATGCAAAATATTCCATATACAGTATATATAAATAATTCATAAATAATAAAATGCAAATAAAATATTTAATTGTATAACCATGCAGCGTTGGAACATTATGAGAGCTATCTGGCGCTGACATTAGTCGGCCAAAAGAAGGGAGATCGTTCATTACATTTTCCCAGGTTAGCTAACCTAAGACGTCTTTCCCCATGGGCCATGGATACAATAAGATTATGACCGAAGTAGATGTAATGCTCGAGCACACGCAGGGTTGAAACCTTTAATTTAGACGAGAAACTGGAATTAACTGGTGAATTGGTGACCACTACCAGCCAAGGGGATGGTATTATAATCACTCCAACAGCTGTTTTTTAGGCTACTGTAAACACTTATTTAAGTGCTTAATAGATGAAAAGGAACTCCTCAATTTGTGTCCCAGAAATGGCCTTCTGGTTGAATCTTGCCTTATCGAAACACCGTTGCTTTGCTTTCAAACTGAAAGTGTGCACCCTTTCTGCACTTAGGTGACTCTTTCCTTTTTTCCCCCCTTATTAGCCTACGGTAGGTCAGACTAGCAGTCATAAAATCCGCTGGCATGAGTGTCCGTGATGATTTCGTTAACATTAACAATTAAGTCAGCTGCAACACATTCACGCAGTAGCCTACTGTAGCATATAGCCGTGACAGCGCGTAGAATTGTTTTGTGACATTAGCACAAAGCGACATCAGAACTCAATGATTCGTGCTGCCATTCACTTTCGACCCCATTTCTGGGACACAAATCGAGGAGTGCCTTTAATTTATTAAGCACTTAAATATGTGTAATGAATCTTTGGCAAATGGCTTTGACATGCTGCCCACAAAAAGCAACAAATCAACATGACCTTTGTGGAAGCGCACATCCAGAAACAACCTGTGAAGCTCACATTCTTGTGTGCATGCGTGCCTTTGTTATTTAAGAAAAGGGCACTTTGAAAGACTGAGCGGACGGTTTTGTTAATACGACCACTAGCACGACTAGAGTCACCAGGGAGCTCAATACCCAGATTGTCTGTGTTACACTTTAGTCTTGTGCTGGTGAGTGGGAGCAGTCAGATGCTGCCATGAAGGGAAGCTCTGTGTGTGTGTGTAAGACTTAACATACGCCGTCAATCCTCAAGGCTAGAGTACTGATTGTGTGGGTATAGAGGGCAAGCTTGTATAAACACAATGTGTCATATAGGACAGACAGATCAGCCAGGGATGGAAGAATGGGGAAGGTCAGCCCCAAGAACAGAGGCTCTTCACTTAGCTGCGTTTACATGGACCCTATTATTCCGATTGGAATCGGGTTACAAGTCCAACCTGATAGGGCTGCACGACTAATCTAAATAAAATCATGATATCGATTCATACCTCTTTGCGATCTCATGCCTACATATTACTATAAAAACGATTCTGCCCTATAATTAGGCACATCAGCTGCATCAAAACAACATGCGACGGTACAAGTAAACACCAGATGTGATTAGGTGACATCCCATGTAAACAGGTAACCTGAAATCGGCATTCGGAAAGACAAAAAATTGCCCATGTAAACCCAGCTAGTGAGTACTGGACTACAGGCATAATATAGTCATTTCTGAGGCATGAGTGCAAATGTTTTGCCATTGTACACACTTGGTTTCAATCTATTTATGTATCTTCCATTTATCTAGTTTACATTGCTTGAATAGCAGAAATACTACTGTAGCTGCTGCAATAAAATGGTGAGACAATTCAAGTCCAATGATTCCAATACAATCCAATCCAGCTAAAATCGCAGCAGTTTGCCAGCTGTCGGGGCTGGAAGGCAAAGCAAGTGGTGCACATCACCCTATTTTATTCCAGCCTGTGTTCATTGTGCGTAGTGGGCGGGGGAAGGAGGGTGGTCATACAACAACAGCATCATTTAATGCCATATTAAAAAACAAAAAAAAAGTATAGGTAGCTATTACAAGCCAATTATAAGTTAATACACTTTTTGTCCAATTCAACAAATATCTCCTCGCATTTCGCTATCTTACCGTTGTTGAAAAAAACCATCCGGTACGTCTACACAGCCCTGGCCTTGTAAATAGGCACATAAACAAAGTGTTGATGTGAACACCGTTCACATAAACAAAGCCATAGTACTAAGGGTGCAACAGAAACGCGGTCCACACACAAACACACACCCAACCTGCTACAGATACATCCTGTTGAGCTCTCATATACGTTGCTACTGTAACTAAACTACACATTTCATTTCACATTTGGCCCAACCCTAGATTAGAACCACTGAGTCTTTTTACAGGTGTCAAAACACAATACAAAGCCATTTATAGAATGCATGTTTTCTCAGTCATGGAATTAACCCTGTCACTACGATGTCGGATTATGGCAACGAGTCTATTGCCTTCGCTTCTTTACTCAAATGAAACAATGTGGAATAATATCACATTTTATTTAGAAACATCAATGCGTGTGTAATTTTGCTGAGAAATTACAAGATGCACACACACACACAAATACTGTATCGTCTTCGTGGGTGGGTTAAGCATGACGCAGTGTTATCTTCCTTGTTGTAATGTAATCCAATCTTTTTTTTTTTTTTAGTTTACCTAGTGCTGGTGCTACAGCATAGCCTGCATGTGTGGGCGGCAACAAGAAAATTCTTGTTTGGCTGAGAAGCTGGTACTAGTGTGCCATCTAGTGGCAGAATGTAGAGAAAAAATAAGACTATTCTACAGAATGTAATCAAGGCCAGAAAAAATTCCCAGATTATACTGCTCAAAGGAAAAGTAATAATAAAACACGATATGAACTGAACCGTTGCTCAAAAACCGAGATATGAACGGAACCGTGGATTTGGTGAACCATTACACCCATACATAGTATTAGGGCTGGGCGATATACCGATATATATATCGTTATATCGGAATTTTTTTCAAAAGAGATATCAAATTTGACAATATCGTTTATATCGATATAGTTATATTATGCATTTGTTCATGACTTTTTCAATTTGTTTGTCTCTCCCTCCATTCCTGCACTTGGCTTGAGTGATGAGTGGAGTCCGGAGCGCATGATTTAGTACATTCAGAGTGTCGAAGGGGCGGAGACATCAGAGAAAGCTCACTTGTCGGCCTACTAACTCCGCTTGCAAACAATTTTGTTTCTGACAAACAGATACGGTAGCTACTAGCCAGCTAGTAGTGATATGCGTACCGACCAAGTAATAAATATCTACTGAATCATTGCGTGCGAGCGGGGAGTCACCAATCCTTGCTCTCTCAAGCACACACACGCACGCACACGCACGCACACGCACACACACGCACACACACGCACACACACACACACACACACACACAGCTCTGAAGCAGTGGTGCAGATCCTCTCATGCCCTGGCTATCAATAGACTAATCTGCTGGCATACCGAACCAT
>JAODUH010002014.1:0-12346 GCA_027564835.1 Typhlichthys subterraneus | reverse complement strand
CACACATATTTATATATATTTATATATATATATATATATATATAGCCTTTTTTTTCCCCATGTCCTCCTTTACATCGCTGCTAATCTTCATTAAACAAAGCTTAAACAAAGTGCTGACTGCACATCGCCCATAGCAACGATTAGCGACTCCCACCCACTTCAGCGTGGAATTTTGAGTTAAGAGCAAAAGTGGGCGGGTTCAAACCACCGCTTGCCGTGGGCGCAGCTATTGCTGCCGGTAGTGTGAACGCCCCTTTAGTGACTAAAAGGCTCGACACAGACGTGTTGCGGTGGTTACAAAGTACACAGACACAACGTGGATTCACACCCTTTGGCCTGCTCTGCATGTGGGCATGTACGTGCGTGCGTATGCGTGTGCATGCACGTGTGTGTGTGTGTGTGTGCACGCGTGTGTGTGATTTCAGTCTCTCTGGTTGGTCGGCCTGATAGATTGTGTTGGGTGTCGCCGGGCACTGGCCAAACGGGGCCGCCGTGCTGTGCATCGCCCCCCCCACTCCCCACTCCACATCCCAAGCTGGCAGGCTGGCAGGCTCCATCTGTGCTGAGGGAGGAAGGGGGGGGCTAAATATAGCACACTGCAGCAGGAAGACGCACAAAAACAGAGGGTGGGGCATAAAACGTAGACACACGCCCACTCTCTCATCCTCTATGCAATTAGAGAGCTAACCAGGCCATCATGGAGGATTTTAGGGAATGTCCTTCTCCTTCTCACTGCACAACACCGTTGACGTCACACGTGA
The DNA here is from genome assembly GCA_027564835.1 of Typhlichthys subterraneus. Taxonomy (NCBI): domain Eukaryota; kingdom Metazoa; phylum Chordata; class Actinopteri; order Percopsiformes; family Amblyopsidae; genus Typhlichthys; species Typhlichthys subterraneus. The sequence continues at coordinate 11,585 of JAODUH010002014.1, read as the reverse complement.
ATCACACGCGAATCACATGTGATTCACATGGGGGGTGCAGGGGTGTTGTTCTGTGGTTTGTGTTGCAGAGAGCAGCAGATTGTACACCGTCTTCAGGTGTTGTTGTTGTTGTATACAGACAACGGTCAAATGTGACTTTATCTAGTAAATAACATACCATGCTGATATACACATTTTTGTTCATGTACACAAAAGGCTAAAACCACACAGACACACATTGAAATACCTAATTTTGTGTTTGAATTTCAACTTCTTTAGAATATTGCATGTTGGATGACCTTCTCCAACATTATGCGGGAACATCGTTCATAGACAGATAGGATAATAAAAAAACACCGGATTTTTTAAGACTAAATATTTAATATTTGTATATTCTGCCCTCTACCCTCTCTGGTCTATGATATACAATATACACTGTCTATCAATGCTTTATAAGAGTACAGACTGCAGTCTAGCAAGGCCATCTATGTTTACGTGTTTGTGTGTGTGGTGGGGGGGGGGGGGGGGGGGGGACCACACATGCTAAATGTGTCCTTTGCCTTGCTTTCTTTAATATACCCTCCTGTATGTGATTATCAGACATCCAAGTCTGCTTCCTCTCTTTCTGCCCTGTCTGGCTTGATGTTGTGCATATTTATGCGATAATGTGGTCACAGTGTTCTCATGGTGATAACCAGACGTCAGTAAAGACTTTGGATGTTGTGATTGACCTGATAAACACAGGAGATGCTATATACCGTACACGTCATAATATTTATATCTTCGGCATATCTGGTTCATTGTTTATTCAGGATCCACGCTGCTTTCTAAGTGGGGCTTGGGGATGGTTATGGCAGGGGTCTCAAGATGATTTTTGTGACAGTTCAATTGTTATTGATTGTTATTGACAATTGTTATTGATGAATGAATTCATTAGTATTTTGATGATAGTGGTCCTGACTGAACTATTTTATAGAATATATATTCTTAATATATATATATTAAGAATATATATATATATATATACAGTATTTATGTGTGTGTGTGTGTGTTTTACCGCTATTAAAATCACTTCTGACCCTAGCTGTTAGCTGTGAACAAAGATGTTCATAGTCAAATTGAAACCCTCTGATGCACAACATCCCCTCTCCTTGTGTTTTCCAGAGTGCTGATGCCACTGCCCCCTCCCTGCCCAGGAAATGGATGGGGAAGGCTCCTGTACCGCTCAGTGAGATGCCCGTCGCTCCTCTTGTGCTTTGAGTGACCACCAATCAATCACACCAGAAGTGTAGCTGAACACGCCCCTGTGGCACTTTGTGAACACCGATGGGAAGCTGTCATGTCATTTAGTTTTATTTTATTTTTGCTTTGCGCTTATTTGTTGTTGTATATATATACAAATTGGTATTGTGCCAAATGATTCTTGTCGCTTATATGGTGAAGAGTGAACGCCAAGTCATTCAGAAAAAGGCCCTCAGAGAAACATACTCACACAAACCACATACTGGGAATATCTTTTTTCCCACAGGAACAATACAAATCCAAAAGAGTTCAATGATGGCTGACAATGTAGGCTATGATAAAGAGTATAATTATGTATCTGCTCAAAAGTGCCTGAACTATCAAATTGTAGCCATTTTGCAAACAATTTAGCCTTAGACTAACTGACACTTCAGTTTTTGTGTTTGTTTGGGATCAGTAACGAATGAACTATGCATCTGAAGAAACGTTAGCGACATCCGTAGTGACACTGTTTTGCTAACAATATAGTCTGCTCTAAAAGATATTAGCATAGATGCTCTTCGCTTTATTTGTTCTAATTCTTCACAGCGCTTTTCCTCTCCCCCCCCCCCCCAAAAAATATATAAATTCTCTTTGCTTCTCTTTTTCTGATTATATCTTTACTCTTATTCTCTGCAATACATAGTGACGTTACTAAAGCCATACACACCCATGTGAAACGGGCTGCATTTGTAGCGGCGGGGTGGCCGGCCAAGGTCAGCCATGTCAGATTAGCATGTTAGCTTCGTGCCAGGAAGTGAACTGGCCATCCTGCTGACTATCAGTCCAGGGTGAGATCCCTGAAATAGAGCTGTGCAATCCCATTAGCATTTATACCATCTCAGGACGCTAGCAGTAGATGGGAAGTGGGGAAAGTTTAGCAGTTTGTCACTGAAGATGTTTATATGATAGAACACCATATAAGCATGGCTTCTTACAAACATGGTCTTGGAGCTTCACTTAACCTCAAAGTGTGCCAGTGTGGTAAATTGACCAAAATCTGAACAATATACATATCTTTGTTCAATATCTCTTCTATGATGACACATTCTCCCTTTCATAGTATTTTGGTTCTAGGTACTTCTTACCTATGTTAATCCGGTTTAAATAGATCTCTGATCGCATTGTGAGGCGATAACACCTCCAAACTGGGTCAGACTAAATGTGATATTGAAAGAGGTGTGTCTAGGGATGATGCAAGGATTAGGATTATGTTTATGGTATTCAACATTCCACCCATCAAGACTGCAGGGAAGATTACGTTTAACCACTTTACCACACATAGTTTACCCTGGCACAGACACCAGTGTTTAGGAATACATCGAATATTCTAAAAATACATTTAATTAGCTAATTACTTTTTTTAGACCTTTTTAGACTTCAGACACACCTACCAACATTTTAACTTTACCTATTTATACCAAATATGTAATTACAATACTTGGATAAGAAGTATTTACACTTCCTTCCTTCACAGCCAGATCAAAATAACGCTTTATATATGACATGATATACTGTATATGTGTACTGTTCCCTAGATACATTTGGTGGGTCAATTTACCACTGGATCAACTTACCCCACTCTCCCCATATGTACAGAAGAGGATACAGTCCTCTAACAACAGCCAATCTAATGCTATCTTGGCAAAGACCAGCATTAGCAACACTGGTTCAGAGGTCAAGTTGGTTAGTGTTAGTTACAACCTTTTTAAAAAAATACACTGCGATTTGTGTCCAGATTCTCTCTTGTGAAGTAAACCAGCATTATTATAATAACCTCGACTCAAACTCTTCTGGAACATTCAATCGCTGAGTGTAGATTTAAGAATATGTTTTATATATTCCTACATTTTAGTTTGAGTGTAATAATGCAGCATATAGAGGGAAATATATATACCATCTCTTATCTCCTCACGCTCTTTTTCTTAGTTTGGCTTCTTCTAATACTCTGCTATGCAGTAGCACATAAGTGCCTGTCTGTCTTATTCGTCTGTCTGTGTGTTTCTCTCTGTCTTAGCAGCTAGCACTATTAGGACTGTTTCTCGCAGAAAATACTAAGTCTATTTTTGTGTCTATTTTTGTGTCTGATATTGTCCGCGGTACAGTTTGGTAGAAGTAGCCTGTCGTGATTGGGAGAGGTTCTGGGTTGTTTTTCTGTAGCCGATGACGGAGGACACTGTCGCAGGCTGTCCATGCCAAAACAAAACAAAGAGAGACTGTGACAGATGAGCGACGACGCTCCTGCGACCCTTTCTGATGGCACTACAAAAAAGCGGCGCTTAGTTCTCGACTCACAACATATTATTATGTTTTGGAAATTCAACCTCACTGGGTCTGCCCAGTGTTGTTTTGCAAAAGGAAAACAATGGACATACCATGCCTTGTGTGGAAAATGAAAAAAGGACCTATTTATGTCAGATGCACAAGCAGAGAAAAAAGGTCACCTCGAAATCCTTAATTTTTGTGTTGATGTGTTTGTTTGCCCCAATTGTTCTAACCCGAGTCACATGATGATTATTAATATTATTATGGAAAATAACAAAGCGGCTTTATTACTAGCAGATTGTGCTCTGTGGTTTTGAACCATGTATAAAAGAGGACTGGACTTTAACCTCACTGTGCTATGCTGTTTGCAATGTTTCCAACCGTCTTTTGGAAGTGGTACTTTATAATGATTCAAGGGGCCTCAAAAAAACCACAAAGGCTGACGGTACTTTTTGAAGAAAGTGCACAAAGAGACTTGGATGATTTTAAGATGCTCTCAAGACGTTTTTACCCTGCCACTTAAAACCTATATGTTAGCGCTGAGAAAGCCTTTAATGAACTTCTAGTTTGAAATGAAGCAGCACTGCGTTGTCCCGTAAGGGGCAAGGTAGCGTAATATTGTGACTGACTCAGTTTGGATAATGAAAAGTTCTTGTGTTCACGTGAGATTAAATGTTTTACGTTAACGTTGTCGCGAATGAAGTTCCGTATTAAGAGGAGCTCAGGCGAAAGTGATTCAAGAGAGAGAGGATGTGGTAGTTGGTTATCCATCCGTGTGCTGCCAGGAGGGGTTTAGAGATGTTCTACAGCTCTGTGTTGCCTTTTCTTCCTGTCCCCCACATGAACTGTGCTGAATGGGAATATTGTGATATATGCCCGTAATGTAAACAGTTGTACTTTTTTTTTTGCTTGAGAGAAAAAACGATCTGAGTAAAAACATTAAAACAGCTTAATGAATTGTGGTTTGTTTTATTTCAAAGGCGGATAAAGTTGCCTATTAAACAAATAGAGGTTTTGGGATATTGGTTAGTACGCATTAGCAAGACAAAACAGCATTACCTAGAGGTATGACATGCAAGCGTAAACATTTACTATTACTATTTACTAAAAATGTATTATTGTTTTTTTGCTCTTTCACAAACAAACACATTCATTGAGGCTCCAGCCACAGCTCAACGTTTCATAATTGTAAGGAAAATAACATAATTGTTTGATTTTTATCCGCAAAGCCTTTGAACCGTTAGTGACATTTACCGCTAGCGATAAAATCATTTCCACCCAACGCTGGCAGGTGGCCAAGGGTAGTTAATCGCTCGTCTTACTGGTAATGTGACCAACTGCTCCATGCTTGTGAGCTGTACGCCACTCCTCCTCCGTAATCCTCCCTCTTTTCCCTCTCAAATGCTGTCCTCCCTTGACACCGGACCCGTCCCCCCGCCCCACCCCCGCGCTGTCTCAATTCAGTTTAATTAAATAAGCTTTATTAGCATGACACATCTGAGCGGCTTATCCACAGCTCTCTAACTCCCTGTCAGATTTTAATTGGGGTCCACATTCCAGGGATGTGATCCAGTATCATCTTCCTCTACTCGGGTAACTCGACACCCACCTGGGGTGCACCGTCGCACCCGGGCAACACTGGCGCGACTGGGATGAAGAATGCTGGGTGAAGAATGCTCGCTCAGGCACCCTCTTGCTCGCAGTGGCGAGAGGAGATCGTCAGCACCCGTGACGAGTGATCTTGTGTCAAAAGCGCCGCTCACCTGAAGCCTCTCTCTCTCTCCGCAACATGCACTCCCCGCCTTCTCTCTCTGCCACAAGTCTTTATTTACACTCGTCCCACAAGTGTCGTGAAGCCCTGTGTGTGTGTGATGTTTTCGTCTTGGGTCCGTTCAGTGGGAAAGGAAATTCCTGGGGAAGATATTGGGGAAAGCATTGCTAGTTCACTGGCTCAGTTGGCTATTAATTATTCCCTGAAGCCCATAATTACACCTCTAACCTCGCCGTAACATAAAATGTTAAGTCCTGAGGCAAGGGAAGGTTAGGAACGACTGTACACAGCTCCTAGTGTTACACAAAGCCTAGCTTCTTACGGTAGCTCACCTTTAAATCCTGGGATTTAATGGTGAGATTGGAATCCTGTCCGGATGCCAGAGCGGACCCGGGCTTTGGGGAGGTGTTCTCCTACGCGTTTCCTTAATAAAGAAAGGTAAAGGAGATGGAAAACAGGGACACGCTCCGCGAGCTAGGTGGCAGCAGGTGAAGGAGTTTGGCAGCAGTGAGCGGCCTTGTTGCTGTGGTGACGGCAAGTTGACCCCCGAGAGACACGGGAAAGGGGAGGGGCCCCTGTGGCTGGCTGCCAAGCGGTGGGCAAGTCTGCTTTGGGCACTTAGCCAGTGTGTCATTGCGTCGCTGCATGTGTGTGTAAGTGTCTGTGGCTGACCTTTGACCTCAGCCAGAGAAAAAGAGGGTGAATTGATTATATTTTACACCCAGCGGCCACTTTATTAAGTAATAAAGTGGCCGCTGGGGGTCTGGAACCCACTAGGGTCTTCTACCGCTGTAGCCCCTCCCACTTCAAGGTTCGATATTGCGTGTGCTGCTCTGTGAGACGCTCTTCAGCATTCCACTGTGGTAACGTGGCCGTTTGACTTCATGACGCCCTGCTCTGGGCTGGAACCACGTCTGCTCCTTCTCCCTGACCTCTCTGCGACCTCAAGCTGCCGTCGCCCACAGAGCCGCCGCTCAGCGGGCGACTTCAGGCTCTCCTATGTTCTGTTGTGTGTGTGTGTGTGTGCGGAAACCCCAGGAGACGAGATACACAAATGGATTACTCATCTCATCTCATTGGCTGATCAGACATTCGCAGTATTGAGCAGACAGGTACATAATACAGTTTCCACTGTGTGCAATTGGATTTTGATTTATGACTGAATTGGTTAGACCTTCAAATGCAAGGGTGCATGTCTCATAATAGCACCAATGACATCATCAACCCACAGAAACATGTCTCATAATAGCACCAATGACATCATCAACCCACAACAGCCTCCTGTAAGCCCCCTGTCAAATGTAGGCCTCTCTTGGCCTTAATGCAAGGGCGGAAGTCATCTGAATCATTGTTGTAATAGCATACACACAACCAGTCCTGACTCAGTGTGACATGTGCAGTCTTTACTGCAGCAGGTTGGAAGCAATACAGGAAGTTTTCCCGTCTTTATGACTTCCTCTCCAGCACGGACCACAGGAGGGCGGCTGTGCGCAGGACACGGAAATAGCTCGGCAGCTCCCGGGCGACGTGTGGGAAAGTGGATGTTTTTCATATTTCAAATGACTTGCCTCCTCGACAATTCTTCCACTCCATCTAGGCTACTATAGTTGTGTCTGGAAATTAAAGGAGGTGTTAAAACCCCGTGGCCCCCTTGAGACAAAATTATAAGACATAATTCAATCAAATGAAAAAGCAAGCTAAATGATTTATCTAGTTGTGTGTGTGAACGCACTCGTAACAAATACAACGCATGCGAATGGAAGAGAGCAAGTCACGGAGGCAGACGGGCAGCCAGCCCTGGAGAGAGGAGGATGTTGTGTAAAACGTTCAAACAACAGCATATGTTCTTTTAAGCTAGGCCTATATATTAGTATAACAACTTATTCTCAGAGGTAGTGGTTCAAAAGTAGCATATAGACCACACAGAAGCTTTATACACACAGGCGGCATAGTGACTCTTTCTACAAATGCCACCACCGCTGACGCAAATATTTCTTAAATGCATTTCCAGCCTCCTGTCCTCAACAACCCCCTCTCTCCCCACACACACACACACACACACACACTGTACTTTTAGCCAAACAAAAAGCCTTTCTCTGCCCTCCCTTCCTCCCTCCCACTTCTCTTAATGCGCCTCCCGTTTTTGCTCCATGAGGGAAAGCTTCCATCGGTATATTGGATTTACCATTATTACCGGCTTTGTGCAAGAATTAGCTCTGTTGCGCTTTTTGTAGCCTACGCGATATTTGCCTTCGAACGGAGAGATCGGCTATACTGTACCTATAGAAAAACAATAGAGAGAGAGAGAGAGAGAGAGAGAGAGAGAGAGAGAGAGAGAGAATATGAACGTGAGAAAGCGTTTGATCTGGGTGGGGGTCACCGAGCGAGGTCTTAATAGCCTGCTCTACTTTCCCTGAGAGCTCCCTTTTAAAACCGCAGACACACGGAGTAGAGAAGTCCCCTCCCGTTGTGTGGGGTGTGGAGGGGCGGGGGGGGGGGTGCTTGCATGAGTATACACCATGTTGACACACACACAAACACACTTGCACACATGCACTTTAGCTAGGAAATGATCATGCCTAGACATGGGCTTGGGTTCATGCATATATTGCAGCAACAAACAGAAGTCTCCATGGTGATGGCAGATCATAAACCTTGAAAGTAGGCTGGGCTACACTTCTCACTCCGTTATGGCAATCGCAGGACACTACGACCCACCTGAACGTTTGTGGTTTAAGCACAATACGGGCCAAAACGGGCGCAGCGGTTGGGGGTTCAGGCAATAATGCAAGCCTGTAGCGGGGAGGAGTAGAGAGCGGTGACAGGCGCTTGTTGAGGGACGTGTGAGTTTCAAACCAAAACAACTGTAGGCTAATAGCTAACACTCAGAATAGAGTGAGCTAGTTAATGTAAACATTACAATTTTATTTAAATATACTTCTAACAAGGTCCGACCTTAGCTGTGCCAGGGTTCCTCATTCTTTTTTAGGCATGGCTACCCTCTTCTTCAGAGCTGGGAAGTAACTAAGCACAAATACATACTTACATACAGTAAGTAGCTTTTTCAGGTATCTGTACTTTACAAAAGTATTTCTTTTTAGGACAACTTTGTACTTTTACTCGTTACATTTTTACACTACTCTTTACATTTTCAAAACCGGCCGGCTACAGTGTGCCTTAAATATCATCAAGATCGATTTCACACTAAATAGATTGGACAAAAACTGAAGAAAATACTGTCCTTGGTAGGCCTATTGGTGCATTTTACGTATATTACATAATAAGATGAAACAGGCAAGAAAGGGTCAGCTCATATTTCAGAAACCATCAACTCCACTGTATAGACTAATTTTATTCATTCAGATTTACCAGAATAGGCTATTATAAATGAGAGACAGAAACTTCAGTGGCAAATCTGGTGACTATAAGCCATCTAAATTTAGTGGCAATGATAGTTAACTCTATCTTCTGCATTTAGCACTTTCTCATCTACATCACATTGTATGTCATGTTCAGCCCTACACAATGATATTGTGGCATGTCTGATCCATCCCAGGCAATAGGATACAATGGGAAGCAGCTGTGGTTGGTCTATAATTGGTATATAATTGCAATTCTAAATACACGTTTTTAATGCAGATTTGTAATACCGTTTCTCAGATATTATGTAATTGCAATATGTTTGTATTTAGTGGTAGGTTTTGAAATAAAGTTTAACAATTTTTAAGAGAATATATAAATGTGCTAATGGTCCTGTATGCAGACTGCACAGTTTTGGTCATGGCTATGTCTGAGAGAAAGGAATCAATGAAATGTGAAAGATGTAGGGCCTACATTTAATCCATTTTGTGTCAAAGCAATGAAAGAGAAAACATTTGTATTAATCAAGGTTTTAATCAAGGTTCAGTTAGCTTTGTCCCTGAAACTGCCGGTACAAATGTACTTATAAAATGTCTATTTTTCACTTTTCAGTACATTATAGAGCCTGTACTTTTTTTATTTTATTTGAGTACAGAAGTTGAATAAGAGTTATTTTTTACACATACTTCTACTCAAGTAATGACTTTGCATACTTTTGACACTTCTGCTTTTCTTGAGTTGTTTGCAAGTGCTAGGCTCAGCACTCGGATTGTCATTTCGGAAACGCATTCCTTTAAGTTTTCAAAAGGTGGAGTCAGTCAATCTGGAGAAGGATTGTTGATTTGAACTCTATCAAAACAAAAACTCCTCCCCTTTCAATGCCATAGGGTGCCTCAGAAGCTCTGCCCCACACATTGAAATGCATTCCGAAGGCCAGAATAGTCTTGTGTGGTGCGGTCTGCACCACTTTGAAAAACGTGATTATTACAGCGCGGACACAGAACAGACAGGGAGTAGATTTTTGCTGAATTTTACAAATAGTGTATTTGTTTACTATAACATTTAAAAACATAGTTGCATGGTTTTGTAAGCCTTTGTCTACTATTTCAACCCCACAGTATCAACCCTACACCCACTATGGGTACCTGCCAACCTGACCCCAGTGTCCTCTTTTAAAATAAAATAAAAATATATGGCCATCTTGGTATAACACTGTAATCCACCATTACAGTATGGGGAATACTTAGGCTATATTCTCACATGCTGAAGACAGGCTTACAATGGGATTAAAAATAAATTACCTTAATGCCTATGGGAAAATGGACAGCTCCTTTACCCCTGAGCTTTGCCACCGAAAGGGGTTGAGGGAAGGCAGGGAGGCATGTCCAATGTGCAATGTATTTAACTTTGATTGGCTGGTTCCCTCAAACTCTCAGCTTGCCCTCATTGCCTCTGGGGCCCCTCATCTGCGGAACAACAGTTGAAGACAAGCGGAGAACTGGTATTTTGGAAGGGACGACTGGCTGGGAAAGGTCAAGGTTCACGTGTCATGAATGGACCTGTTAAGAGCTGTGATGTAGGCTTAGCATGGACCCAATGCCCCTTGAAAGTACAGTTCTGTTTGGTTTATTGGATTGGTCAGTTGACATCAACAGACAAAATGAATGGATGAATCCAATTTGTTGTAGGAAATTGGATTTAGAAAGATTTCCTCAATCTTCTAAACTAACAAGGGACAATCTAACGACAACATCAATAGGCTATTTCTGGAACAACTTTGATTTTATTTGCGTGTTGGCCGCTATCAAATAAGATTATAAAGACATCATGCTTTAGATATACTACTGGAATTATGTAATGGATACTGCCGCCATCTAGCGGGAAACTATGGTCGCTGCACATCCTGCAAAAGAATCAGGTCACCACTGGACAATCATGCCAACACAAACACATAGTGTGTGTGTGACAGTTTATGTTAAGCATGTTCTAAGAAATATTTTAGGGATTTTCTGAATATTTTCAGTAACTTTTCTTATCCCTTCACGGCCAGCCTGCAACATAATGCCTTTTCCCTTTTTATTATTTCTGTCAAAAAATAGCTCTGGGCATAAAGTACTTTTCTCATAGAGAAAGACAAAGTTTTACACTTCATAGCTGTGAAACCAAGGCCCAGCATACCTAAATCTCCTTGTAAGCTCTTCGAGGCATGGCAAGTCTTTGTCAGAAGTTTGGATATAGCCAGTCTGGACAGAAGCTCAAATGAGAAAAACATTAAGAATGATTGATGTCATTGTAAGCCATCGCCTAGTTTAGTTGTGATCAGAAAAAAAAGTATATAGTTTGACGTCTAAACACGCACAAAGCCCCAGTTTCACAATCTATCTTAGCGTGTAGGCCCATCATTTCAAACAAGCTAATCACATCCTTAAAACAATAAACTGCTTTAGGCAGAAAAATGTCAAGCTATAATAGCCACATTATTTTCAACTAGGTAGTGGAAGAGTTAAGAAAATTAAACATTGTAGCAAACATCTCTTAGCAAGTAGCGACTGAAATATGTGCCGCCCTTTTTCCACTCCTCGTGTAATTACTGTGATGTGTATAGTTGCATATTTTGTATTTTTACCTTAATATTGCACTCGTTAGCTCCAATACAACTATTTGTACAGTAGGGTCAGCAGGGGGACAACATGAGCTAGTGTCACTGACTGACTTAATGACCTCGTTAAAAAGTGCATGCGCTGCATTATATACAGTATGTCAGCGCTATTCAATTCCAGTCCTGGAGGGCCACTGCCCTGCACGTTTCAGACGTCTTCCTACTCCAACACACCTGAATCAAATGCGTATGTAGTTAGAAGCCTGATAAGACCCAGTTATCAGGCGAAATTGAAGCTCGTTATCTTTCTGAAACAGAAGACCGTATCTT
>JAODUH010002013.1:0-12346 GCA_027564835.1 Typhlichthys subterraneus | reverse complement strand
AGCTGATTTTGATAAACTTGGTCACATTGTTTCCTCCTACTTCAACTCCATAAACAAACACGCTGGAACTGGGTGAGGAGACACCTCCTATATTCCAACACTGATCAGGTCCAGCAGTGCTCATTCTCTACTAACTGTGATAATTGTGAATTATGTTACAGCCCAGATCGTCAATACTGTGATTAATGAGTCCACTTGGAACTGAAGCTCTGTGCAATAACATGTTCTGTCTCTTTTCTCTGTGTGGGGGGAGCAGAGAGAGAGAGAGAGAGAGAGAGAGAGAGAGAGAGAGAGAGAGAGAGAGAGTATTTATTATGACTGTTTCCATTCAATGCCAGAGCTGTCAAACAAACACACACACACACACACACACAGGCCTGATATCTAATGTTGTTTACGTAAGGCCCAACTGCTTCTGTTGCCATGTTCACCTGGAACACGGCAAACGGTGGACGACAAATGGAATGGCATGGTGAAGTCGTATTGTTTACAAATAATCTAATACCACAATTATTTAGTAGCAACTGTTTTATGTCATTTATTTTGTATTGTATCTAGCATTCTAGTGTTGTTGCACCAAAGGTATGACCTTCTCCTTGTCAATGTTATCTCCGTGTGTGAGAGAGCTATGAACATCCAATTGTAAGGACGGCATAAAGTTCAAATGTTTCCAACAGCAGGCCGTTTGCATTTCTTTGCCCTGCTCTCATTCGCTAACATGATATCCGGTCTGCCGCCTGCATGTGAACGCAACATTAATTATGTTATTGGACATTTGCATTGTATGCAACTGTAAGCTGCAAATTGTCCTCAAGCACGCACACACACACACACATGCACATCGGCAGCTATAGACCCAGCCCAGGCTCAACAAGGGTGCGTTCAGGTGCAGCTTAGTGTAAAGCTGTTTACAGAGGTCTGCATGTAATACAGACAGGACTAAACCAACCGCACAACATGAACTTTAACGTTTGTGGTGAATGAAAGCCTGCAGTTTATTCTCCCACTCTGTTCTAGCATATAGTTTGGCAGAAGCAGCGCACAATGGCAACAACCATAGCTTTGTGAGGTGGAGAGTGGACCTCATGAGTTTGAGAACAAATTGGTGTGAAAATTGCTGCTATAGTATTTCTATCCTCTCTGGTCCACTTTGTCTTCTAAAGGGAATGGAAGTGCAATCAGCAATCACAAAGCTCTTTCTCATGCAAGTCTGTTGGTGTGCATTCTGATCACAGCAGGACCAGTCCTGTTGTGGAACATATATACATGTTTATGATTACACTGTCGTAGAGTATATAGATGTGAATACCATTTACACTGGAGCCATGATTACGATCCAGATAGGCTTTAAACAAACGTGTCTGCACCATTTAGAAGGAATACATGCTAGTGTTTACATGTTAGTGTTACATGTGTATGTCTGGTTGTTGTCCTGTTCATAATGGGGGAACGTTGACATGTGTCACGTGACTCTGTCCAGCCAGGTCCTGGCAGACCAATCATGAGCTTTCAGTATGCCGTGTGTGTGCATGTAGATGCTATGTTGTGTTTGCTTGGGAGTAAGGACACTTCTGGGAAACACACAGTAACACGAGGACTGTTGAAAAGTGTGTGCGTGTGTGTGTGTGTGTGTGTGTGTGTGTGCGTTTACACGGACAACCCATCCTCAATGAGAGTAGCTCTGCATGTCAACCAGGCAGATAGCAGTGATGGGGCAACAAATGACCCAACCATTCATAAATAACCACGGCCAGGAAAGGGGGGGCTGTGTCGTCCATGTGACCGCAGGGTTAATGTGGTTTTAACAACACGGGTGTGTATGCAGTGGAGTGACTGATTATCGTGTGTGTTCATCAGAGGAGGAATCAGCACTAATGAGTCTAGTTTAAACCGAAAGCAATCTCACTTTGAGCTCCTCTCCTGACAAACAGTGCATCCACATGATATCATGTGAAGAGATAATTGTACCATGGAGGTTGTGTGTCTATTTGTGGAGCCGCTGATAAACAGCAGTTGTGATTAGTTGTGCTTTCTGTCGTGGCTGGAGGAGGATGATGGTTGGACCAGATGGTTACCATCCGCTGTTTGTTATTGATTCCTATTGGTCTTAAGTAAAGTCTGGGACACAGCGCTGGCTAAACACAAGACGAGGTGTTTGATTGACATGCAGGACGACCGACTACGTAACTCAATGACCAAGTCGGACGTTACTTGAGATGAGGTCTTGTAAATCTGTACAGCTTGTAGGCTAAGGTTACTGATTAAAATACATCCATCCATCCATCCATCCTCATCCGCTTATCCAGAGTCGGGTCGCGGGGGCAGCAGCTCCAGCAGGGGACCCCAAACCTCCTTTTCCTGAGCGACATTATCAAGCTCTGTCTGGGGGATCCAGAGGCTTTCCCAGGCCAGTTTGGAGATATATTTTCTCCACCTGGTCCTGGGTCTTCCCTGAGGCCTCCTCCCAGCTGGATGTGCCTGGAACACCTCCCTAGGGAGGCGCCCAGGGGGCATCTTTACCAGATGCCCGTACCACCTCAACTGGCTCCTTTCAATGCAAAGTTGAACTAATTCACTTAGGGTAAGGACAAATTCCCTACCTGGAGTAGGGGCAGCTCTGTGGCTATGTGATTTATGGAAGGCCATCGTCGTTCTCTGAGGATTCTTTGCACTTAATTTTCCTCCCACAGATAATCCTCTCACAGTTTGCCTTCTCTACTGATTATGCTTTCAGATGAGGTCTGCTTCAGTGCTGATAGCTGATGTCATCACACACCTTTTTGCTTCAGGCAGCCCCCCATTCCCCCCAACAAGAGGGGCATCAGTGGTATGCTGTCTGTCAAGGCCTTCCACTGTGTGTCTCATATATATATACAGTATATACATTATATAAATATTATGTATCTTAAAATGAATATAATTGACAGCATGCAATACCGGGGAGAGTGTGCACAGGCCTGTGTCTACAGCAGGCATGTTTAATGTGTTTGTTTCCCTGGGGAGTTTGACTTGTTCTTAATAGTGTCACACCTGGTCTGGTGTTTTACTTTTCATGTGTCCATCTTCCATCTTCTTCCACTTATCCAGAGTCGGGTCGCGGGGGCAGTAGCTCCACTTTTTCTTTTCATATTACGTTGTATTTTATATTACATATTAATCATTACATTGTCTTATATATTACATTGTCTTATATATGACATTGTCCTTATATTTTACATTGTCTTATATTTTACATTGTCTTATATATTACAGTGTCTTATATATTACATTGTCTTATATATGACATTGTCCTTATATATTACATTGTCTTATATTTTACATTGTCTTATATATTACAGTGTCTTATATATTACATTGTCTTATATTTTACATTGTCTTTTACATTACATTGTCTTTTTATATTTGTTTTGCTGAATCACTATGTTACTGGTCCGGCCCTTATTATGCATTACCTTAGCCAGACCCCTAGCCTGTCCTAGCCTGGTCTAGCCTAGCCTAGGATATCCTAGCCTGGTCTAGCCTGGTCTAGCCTAGCCTAGGATATCCTAGCCTGGTCTAGCCTGGCTTTAACAGTCTACCAGGTCAAGAGCCCATATTTGTCTGTCGACCTAGACCTTCTTTACGGTAAATCTGCTTCCTTTTATCTGTTGGACATTCATGTGTTTCTTGCGTGCAAATAAAGAGTCTTGTGTGTACGCTAAACACATCTGGTCCAGATTATTTTGGTCCCACCTGTGTAAAGAAACCTTTGGCCCATGCATGGCCAGTTCTGAGGTAACATAAAAGGTGATCTATAGGTATTAACAAGTAGCACTCTGCTAAAAAATCCAGCATTGCTGGTCATCAGCATAAGGTATGTTTTGCATGCTGGAACCATGTTGCTTGAGAACAGCATGACTCTGCTGGTCCACCAGCTAGACCAGCACTACCCCAGCACTAACCAGTATGAACCAGCTTGGACTAGCATGAAATTCATGGTGGTTTATGCTGGATTTTTTAGCAGGGCAATAAGCAAGTAGCTGATTTTCTTCAGCGTTATAATATGTATGTTGTTAGCTATAATGTTGTTTTTACATTTAATCAGTTTGGTCATTTACTGCCCCCTTTGGCCGTTCTGTATATCACAACATAGGTCACATGACACAGGACCAGCTACTTTAGAACTTTAGAATGACTAATGTCAGTAGGTCCCCAGGTACTGAACAGAACAGTCAGATGTCTTCATTAGGCATATCATCATTCTGGCATGTTAACCCAAGAGCAGCTTTGCTTGTATCTTATATATTATAGGTCATTTATATTTAAAGGTAATAGGCTGTTTATATGTGGTAGTTTACTTATGTTGATCGTAATATTGTATATGATATCTTGATGCTAAGATTATTATTATCTGTTGGTTAGTCGGATGGTAAAGTTTGTAATGTCACTTTATGATTTAGACTGCATTATATTCGTACTGTTTGGTTGCTGCTCTTTTCACAACCAGTGTCTGATTGTAAGGACTTCATTCATTATAGTTCACAATAAGAAACGTCTCACATCTACGTCATCATTCAAGCCTCATCTTCAGCCTTTATTTAACTCTCATTCAAACCTCGTTTTCAGCTTTGTTTAGCTATATGTCAATGGGTAGACAGCCTACAATACTCGGGGTGGAGTCAGTACAGGATACTATGAATTCACTTGCATTCTTTGACTTTCTCAGACCGTATCAACTGAAAACCGTCATATTTGTGATCTCCAGTTTGTTATATGAAATAAAGTAGGTTACAGTTGTGGCACAACTTGAAAAATAGTGTATACTTTCAGACAGAACCAGCAGAATGGCTGTTTCAGCTTGTGTAGAAGGTGGTAGACGTTGGTTTTTAATGAGAACGGGAGATGTACTAATGAAATGTTATAAATGAGGGACAGTTCAAACAATGGGCTGCTAAAGCTCTAGAGGTTATTGCATAAACACCACCCTCCACTAATGCATTCTCAAAACCTCTTCCTTAAAAGGTATAATAATGTTGAAAAGAAAAAAGGCCCTCAGATTCAAAGGACTGACGTTCCGAATTATGTGACCCCCTACTTTGCGCTATTTTGTTTTTAATCACATCGTTGGCTTCTGTAGCACTGCAGAACTTTAATTGCTTAACTGTGAGTTTAAAGTGACTCAAACAAGTGCCGGTTCTGGGCATAACTGGCAGGCAGTGTGAAGAATTCTCCAGAGCCGCTGAACTTTCCAGTGAACTAACAGAATGTAATAGCAGAATGTGAAGGCTGCACTATGTGCAGAATGTGAAGGCTACACCCCTTAAAACCCAGAGCTTGTTCCAGAATATTGTCTCCAAATGAGAGCTGTCTTCCGCTGTCACTTTATGACAGACTGACTGACCCGGACTGCTCTCTATGAACTAATGGCCGCCATGTCTGTCAGACAGAAGGCTGAGCTTATGACCTCAAAGCTAGGAGTCAGCAGCTGATGGCAGAGCCTCCACTCCATTGTCTTGGCTGTGAGCATCTCACCTAGAGAACCGACCTGGCGCTTGAAGAAAGACATGTTCACTATATGCGGTGCAGATGTAGGGTTGTCCCATCAATTTGTTTTGTCAATAATAGTAGATTCTTAACAAATAAACCGCCCAAAACTTTCAAATTAACATTGCCTTGTATTCGTGGCTCCTCAAAATATTAGACGGCAGCGCCACTGTGTGGCAAAAGCGCAAATTGCACTAATAACCACGTAGGAACCATTCTGTCCGGGACTTCTGTTTCCAGTGGGGAATGTGATTAGTGTAGCAGCCATAAGATGTTTGAGGGGGGGAAATCCACAACGTTTTGCATTTCTGAATCCCGTTTTTAAAGACAAATTAATGGTGAATACGACGTGAAGGTTTTGCTTCTAGTTTTGGGTACGGTAGGTGCTTTTGACTTTTGACGTTATTTGAGTTGGCTAGAATGTATTTCGTTAACATTGTATGGTGCATGAGTGCAGGACGTTAAGTCGCGTTATCTTTCCTTGCAGGCCCACAAATATGAACAAGGAATCAAAAATGCGAGCAACAATAAACCAGAAGTTGACTGAAATGGGAGAACGAGAGAGGTATGAGCAAATGTTGCGGCGGCCGTGCGGGTGTGTGAGTACTGTGCTAACACTGGAGCCTGCATCTCATTGTGTCGCACCCAGGCTGAAGGAGCTGCTGAGAGCCAAACTCACAGAATGCGGCTGGAAGGATCAGATGAAGGCTCAGTGTAAAGGTACGGTGAAGCCTCACTAACATTAGTGGAGACGTCCAGACACGCTAATTGAGTTGTATTGTCTGCAGAGGTTATCAAAGAGAAGGGCTTGGAGCATGTCACCGTGGAGGACCTAATGGTGGAGATCACCCCTAAAGGCCGAGGTAACACTTAATATAATATCTACAACTATTTGACTATGCCAGTTATGTCTTGTGCGTTTTAACCACAACCCGTTAGCAATTGATGTGGTCTTTAAGATTTGCAAGGACTATTATATATGCTGCCTTAATATGCTTGTCGGAGCTTCCTACTTCCCACATGTGAAGTCGGAATAACGAGTACATCGGCTTAAAGCGCTTTATTGTCAGAGCTATGTGAAATTAAAATGCAACGTTAATCATCGGAAATGCTCACATAACACTCCAAATTCCCATGTATGTTTTAGAACTCTGTTTGGTACCTGAAACAAAACTAAAACAATGTAAAACAAACTATAATTGTGTCAGACAAAGCTTTATCAAATTAACATTAATTCAAAATATACTCCTTTGTACATGCAATATACTCCATGTCGCAAGTGACAATCAACAATTATTTCCTAGTTTCTGCCATGTTGTATGGTTGAAGGTCACCAGCTCTGGAACTCGGGGATCAACATTATTTCAGAATTTTCCGCTTTGAATTATGACTTGAAGGTCGTTAATGTGCTGTCTAAAGGCGCGGTGTTCGGTTGTACATCAAGGAATTAAACGTTCGAAAGATAATGTCAAATTGACGGAGGAGCTCAAAACCCTGCAGATATTCAATGCATGTTTATGGCTTGACGCCCAAGAAATATAATCGCGTTGTAAACCTTGACGTCGACGCGTGTCAGACGCTGACGTTTCCCCGTTAAAAATAACTAGTTCTAAATCTGTCTCTGGACGTGCATCGACGCCTTCAGTGGGCGGCGGCCTTAACACCGTGTCCTAACTGGATGCACAGCAAGTGAGCGTCCGACTACCGCGTTCCATCGGATGCTTCATGTCCTCACTGAACCCAGAAATTACATTAGATTACGTAATGTAAACAAACCACGTGGCTACGTACCTATTAGCAGTAGCACACTTGTTGGAAAGGCGGATAACAGTAGGGTCATCGCCACCTAGTGACCTGAAGCCGAGAGCATATGTCTTCTCCATATTCACAACAATTGCCTACTATGACGGGGGCAGGTAAAGATGTCACTCATTGTTGTAGGCCACACGTAGTACCACCACCTCTACTTTGTAAAATAAGATAACTAGCTTGCCAGCTCGGTTGAGCATGCTAGTAGAAAACGATCTCCCCTCCAGCCAGCCATCAACCATTAAATACAGCCTAGTTCTATGGTCTCAACGCGAGCGACAGGAAGAAAATAGAAACAGGGCGTCCGACAAAAGTTCGCTCAAAACGGCGCACCGCAGCATCGCGTCGCTCGCGTCCAGTTAGGACATTACAACAGAAAAGATGGCGATCAAACTGCTTTTGTCGCTAGCGCTCTCTCGCGTCGCATCCAGTTAGGACACGGTGTAAGTCAGTGATGTGAAGGCAGCATTAGTGTGTGTGTGTGTGCGTGCGTGTGTGCGCGCCCGCCCGCCCCAGTATAATGTATGCAATACACACTGGTCATTTCCAATAGGACCTGCTGTGACCAAATAACTGTAAAAGGCTCTTCTCTCACGTCTGTGTTGTCCAGCGCTGGTGCCTGACAGCGTGAAGAAGGAGCTCCTCCAGAGAATAAGAGCCTTCCTGGCTCAGCACGCCGTGTAGACACCCTGACCATGTGGCCCTCTCGTTGCCACCGCCCCTGTTGCTATGGGCTGCGGGTCAAGTGGTAAAGCCCAGGTGGTTGTAGTAATTCTTAAACGTTACCTTTTACTGTAAATAAAGTCTTCTCTTTTTTTATAGCCAATTGAACTCTCTGTTGATGTTATTCTGTCTCCATGGTGATACGTGCATTATTCTGGGGTGTCTAGCAGAGCCATGTAGAAGAGAGTCACGGCAACTGAAGTGTGAAATTCTTAATGGTTGGTAATTCTACATTTTTGGTAATTAGCCGTCAATAAATGATGTTAGATGGAGGGTTCACCATCATAAAAGTTTCTGTGTTAAGTCCTGTGCCATAAACAAAGAACACATCGGTTGTCCTTCCTACCGAGTAGGAAAGGGGAGACCTAAAGGAATAACTTGGGATTCATAATGTAGCAAGGCAAAGGTGCTTTATTGGCTCACACACACAGACAAATTTGTTCTCTGCATTTAGCCCAACATGAATGGCTCGTTATCAGGATTCTAACGAGCCATTCATTTGAATCAGCTGTGTTGAGCAGGGAGACATTTAGAACATGCAGTACAGCGTTCCCCCAGGACCAGCGTTGGGAAACACTGCACTATACGTTAAAGAAAACAATCTGTAGGCTAGACTTCAATCTAAGCATGCAGTTGAGTAGCTAAGCTAGATGCTAGCTCGCGCTGCTCTGCAAAGTCTCCAAGGTGTTGCAGGGTTGATAGCAGTAGTCAGTAGCATATTTACCTACAAGGCAGCCAGCGATATATACAGACAAACTAACGGGGAGAGTGAAATTCCATTGTCTCCAGACACACTGACATATACCAGCCTAGCCTAGCTAAACTGGATCTGTACAGTACTACTGTTAAGTTAATGAAAACTGGCAAGCTGCCAAGTACTAACATTATACTGTTGGGAAATGCATTAAAATTCAAACCAATCAACAACTGCTAACGTCATTGACCGCCATTCAAAATGCAAGGTTTCCATCCCCCGAAAAGGGGCCGGTGTGTTCACATTGGACACGCATTACCAAGGCTGGAATGGCAGGAGTGTGAGGAAATGCTCCTCAACCACCCATAATGCTCCTCATCCACCCATAACGCTCCTCAACCACCCATAATGCTCCTCTACCACCCATAATGCTCCTCATCCACCTATAACGCTCCTCAACCACCCATAATGCTCCTCAACCACCCATAACGCTCCTCATCCACCCATAACGCTCCTCAACCACCCATAACGCTCCTCATCCACCCATAATGCTCCTCAACCACCCATAACGCTCCTCAACCACCAATTATCTCCAGAGGCCAGCTGGATGACGCTGCTGCACCATCCAGCTGTGTGTGAAGCTTCTCACCTTCTGGTCTCCACCTCAGCAGCCCCAGAAGACAGGAAGAGAGCAGTGGGCGTGGCTCAATACAACCCAAGCGTGACCTCAAGATCCCGTCCATCCAGCGACGGCTGCTGGCTCCACGGTGGACCAGCAGGCCGTGAGATTGAACAGGGAGTGGTGGTGGTGTGGTTTGTGACAGTGAGAGGTGAGAGAGAGCAGGATCGCCATGGTGTCAACAGCCAGCTGGCTGGAGCAGTAACACAGGAACATAAATATGCTACGTGTCAGTGTGTGTGTGTGTGTGTGTTCCGTACCCCAGGAATCGTATAATTTCTGCGTGATGGCAGCTGTGTCAACCGCTGCGGCAGCCAGCGTGGCCTTGTTCTCTGGAGCAGTTGGCAAAGCACAGACCTCATAAACCTCCCGTACTGTACAAATAACGCTGCACTGGGTCGGCTCTGTAGTCCGCGTGCTTCTAAATCTGGCATCACCCGCACACAAGCCACAGATGGCGGTATCTATGATGGTAATGATAACAAACATATTTAAACATACGCTATTCGCCGGGAACAGCACAATGTGTGCCACTCAAGGGTCAGTGAGCCTAATACAAAAGTACACACGCACAAGTGGCCTGTCGACATGTGCCAAGGCCACGCTCCATAAAGCGCTGTTTGAATGCCCCCACCGGAGAGTTTACGAGACACGCAATGAGACGCCAGCACGCTTGAAGCCAGCACACACACTTGCGTTCTCGCCCAGGGAGTGGTGGAGAGTGGAGCGGGGCGCATCCTGCAGGGGGTGTGGTTCTGTCTTCTCTCTCTAATGAGGAGTTGTTTCTGGCCCTGGCAGTGCCTCTCCCTCTCGGTAGCCCGGCGCAAATAATAAATAATAAGCGTTCAGACGCAGGCGCAGCCAATATCAGCACACGCAGCCATCTGAACTCATGATTGGTCAACTTGTACGTGTAGACCGTTACACAGAGCGTGACTTGATTCTGTTTACATCATGTTGGCGCTACCTCACCACTCTTAGTAGAAGTGCTCGTGCCATGTGCGTGCACAGACCATAGCCACGGACATGCACACATTCCTGCAGGCCTGAGGACATTACAGTTGTACACTCGGGTCATAGTATGTAATATGTGTGTCACTAGGGGGGCCTGCAGGAACTACAGGGGTACAGGCCTATATCTACTTATACTTTACATTTCTATCCATCCATCCATCTTCATCAGCTTATCCGGGTCACGGGGGCAGCAACTCCAGCAGGAGACCCCAAACATCTCTTTCCAAAGTTAGGTGTTTACTCTTCTAATGTAATTTCAAAAGATTTTTTAGTCCAGTAAAGGGGACTACTTGTAAAATAATTCAAAGAGGGTACATAATCCAAAATTATTAGAACCACCTAACGACTGAACCACTGAAACAGAAGCTTTTATCCAGAGAGTCTTAATGAATACAGGTACAGTGTATAGACCTACAGTGATACAGTTACAGTGTATAGACCCACAGTAATACAGGTACAGTGTATAGACCTACAGTGATACAGTTACAGTCTTAGACCCACAGTGATACAGTTACAGTGTATAGACCTACAGTGATACAGTTACAGTCTTAGACCCACAGTGATACAGGTACAGTGTATAGACCTACAGTGATACAGTTACAGTGTATAGACCCACAGTAATACAGGTACAGTGTATAGACCTACAGTGATACAGTTACAGTCTTAGACCCACAGTGATACAGTTACAGTGTATAGACCTACAGTGATACAGTTACAGTCTTAGACCCACAGTGATACAGTTAGTGTTAAGACCCACAGTGATACAGGTACAGTGTATAGACCTACAGTGATACAGTTACTGTGTTAAGATAGAGAGGAAAACAGAACCTGTTCTGAGTCCAGGCAGGGTGGAGCCCTGAGGCCAGGCAGGGTGGAGCCCTGAGTCCAGGCAGTCAGGCAGGCCCAGCCGGCACTGCTGGAGATTAGAGTACCCTGGCAGCAGAATGGTTTCACTTAAGAATGTCAGTAATCACTTTTAGGTGTGTAATATATAGCTGACCTTCTGTTGCGCCACACGACCCCCCCCCCCCCCCCAATGACATTACCCATGCCGTTACCTCTCCCTAAAGCCTCAAATTGAATTGAATTAAATCTGAGATGGTGTCGAATGCCGTGTTGTGGCAAATCTGTGCCACCTGTTGTGCCAAGATGTAGGCTACCATCATACAAGTTAATGTGTAACTCGTCCGATCAGCCAAAAATGTTCTATATATTATTTAGTATTTTATGGCTAGCTAATAGTTAGCATAATGTTGCATTGAGTAGCATGGAGTTTTCTAGTATATATGTTTTCCATTCATCACAGATATGGTTCTACACCAATGACATATTTGAGAATGCAGGAATACCGGCACCAGAGATCCAGTATACCACAGTGGGAACAGGTGCAATAGAAATAATTGCAGGACTGATCGGGGTAAATATCAATGTTAATAACAATGTATTCATATTGATGTCTCTCTGTAATTACACCTGCTAATTGCACTTGTGTTGGTTACATGTAGCCTATCTGCTGTATCTCTGTCACTCTGCAGGTGTTTGTGTAGACGTATGACCCAATGCCTCGCTGTGTACTGTATTATACCGTATTGTTACTGTTACTCTTCTAAAGCCCTGGACACACTGCAACCGGCACGATCCTCGCCCATCGCCTTGTATCTGGAAATTAGTCGTTTGTTTACATTCCAGACTTTGTTGCCTAGGTATCCCTCTCTAGTATATGTCAGTCAACGAGATCCTTAGCTCCGGTTAGTAGTCGCGTCAATCACTTCGCCTGAAGTTGAGATTAGTTTGAACTCAGCACCCTCAGTAGTCGGGGGCTACATTACTGCTAGTCTCTTCCAGTGTGTCTGGGGCTTAAAGCTACATCGCTGCTAGTCTCTTCCAGTGTGTCTGGGGCTTAA
>JAODUH010002012.1:0-12347 GCA_027564835.1 Typhlichthys subterraneus | reverse complement strand
ATGCTATATATAAAGTAGGGATGGCACAATACAGTTTTTTCAGTCCCGATACCGATACAGATAACGGCACTTTGGGTGTTGGCCAATACTGAGTGAGTACCGATCCGATTCCAATGTTAAACTAAGTTTAAAGTTAAGTTGCAAATTAAATTACAGCCAATCTCTATTTTAGGACTTTGCATGCATTTTATAAATCTGCTGTTGACAGTGTGGCCTGGGTAGGTTTGACATGACGTGACTGATGCTTGACAGTAGACCTACACATGTAAATTAATTTAATTGCATCAGCCCCATGAGTTGGTGAGTCCAATTGTCACCGAAACCGACCCAGCTATTTAAGTCAGTATCAAACCGATTTCCGATCTCAGTATCGTATCGGTGCCATCCCTAATATGAAGTTATTCTAATTCTAAGAATCATCAGAGAGACCACTTTCCCCTCATGCCCACCATCTGCCTTGCCGTGTTTGGCTTCTCCTCAACCCACAACCTTAACCTAAGCCATCTAACATGAGGGCTGATGGCATGGTGGTTGCATTTGCATGTCTGTCTGTGTGTTGATTTAGGCAGGAGCTTTGTGATTGGAGGAACAGTATAGGCATGCACTGGGTATCTGTGTACACCGGCATGTGCGTGCGTCTTCTAGAGTACAGTGCGTTGTGTACACATGGCATGGCCCAGATATGGACAAGGCGTGTCTCTCCCTCATCCCTTTGTCCCCATGGGTACCTGAGCTGTTGGTGCGCCCTCGGTACACGTCATCGTAGGCCTTCCACTGCTGAGTAGCCCGGTAGGCGTAGATGAAGACCACCAGCACGCCCACCAGGCAGATAAGTGGCACGAGGACAGCCGTGCACAGGGCTGCGTAGATGTTGGGGATGAAACACCTGCGAGATAGATGGGCGGAGAGGAGGTTGCCTCACATAGGACAACTGAACAGAACATACATACATACATACATACAACATAATCGCTCACTTCAGACAGAATGTAGACAGATGAGACATTCATTTAAATGCTGGTGGCATGATTGGAGGTTGTTTTAATTGAGAAACACTGTATGATAATAAAGGGTGTGAATACGGTTTTAGAGAGCCGCTAAGGAATACTGTCTATGATGCCAACAGTCCACTTCAGGCAAGCCTATTCCAATGTTGAGGTGCAGGAAAACATCTTAGATGTTATTAGAGTTCTATATTTGGTTAAGACCTTGCTTCTTCAACTTCAACAAACAATGTAGTTGATACTGTACCTCTGAGCCCCAAGACTCAGCAGTGTTAATGCCAAACACCAGCTGATTCTTTTCCTGCAGCAAAACACTATGTTCAATCTTCCGAGCCAGCCTGGAGCAACGGGACATTTCCATTGCCAAGAACAAAGCATTTTCCTATTTATAAGGCAAAGGACCACTCAAAAAAAAAGGGTAAAAATATCATGAGATGTCTAAACTCTGTGTCTCAACAACTGTCGAGTGTTTATGTGAACATATTTGGTCCAACTTTCAAAACAAAACAGCAACTTCAAAAAGCCTGAAATGTTGTTGCTGAGGCTGAATTCATAGACAATATAACCAATGACATTTGTATTGCATACACAAACAGATGCAAACACAACCAGTTAGGGCAGAAATAGCGTGCTAGCTAGAAAGGGGATACCTATCCTAGCAATTATTCAGCAAGTATTCATTTACTGTAGTCTGCACCTGCCAGCAACTATTAAGCCGGCTGGCCCCAGTTCTTCAGGAAATCAGTTGAAACTCAAGCATGCAGTTGCTATTGAGCCTAGGCAAGGGAAAAACACATGGAAGGCAAAACGTTGCATTTTGAGTTCAGATAAAAAAAAAAGTTTTTGGTTTGTTTCTATTCCTGTCTCCATCGCTGCCTTTCTATCAAGCTGTCTATTTCAACTACATGTCTTGTTTCTATTTCATTATATGTTTCTGTCTCCATTTTTGTTTCGCGTGTCTGCTTATGTCTTTCTGCCATTTAGTTTTTCTCCCAACAGTTTTGCGTTTCTCCGGTGCTGATTCCCATAATTTTGGCCAGTCTTCACAGGATACCAAAACAAATGGCAGGACTCTGGGAAAACCGGCATCCTCATTATCGCCCTCCCATCATTCACAACCAAATATCTCATGCAAAGCAAAAGAAAGTTCATGTGACTTTATCATTTTCACAAGCCGGGCCCGGCACTTGGGCTGGGGAGTGTACCTTGCAGGCCTTTCCCTCCATCATGCCGTTCTCACAGAGAAATAATTGGGACTGTGCTAGTCACAACACTATGTGAGCTATCCTAAATAAAGCATTGCATCATTCTCACTCTCATGTGTCTCAACCATGGAGCCAGACTGAGAGAGGGTAAACAAACACCATGTAATGTGCGTATTTGTTCTGCCTGTGGCCTTGTGAAGGGGTAGAATCCTAGGTCTCACAAGAAACCGACCAGAATCAGACCCGAGGGATTCCTGGTGCAAGATCATAAAAACATTACAGAGCACACTGTAGTATGATGTGCTGTACAGTGTCCAGTCAGGGGTGTTGAATGACTGCAGACGGGATGAGCTGCGTCTTTTCTGAAGGATCTCCCAAGATGTGCTGCTGAGATTTGAACTCTAATGACTAAGGCAGAACAGGACCCTAATCATTACACACTGGACTGCCCTGGCAAAACATAATGCACACAGTGATTTGGATTAACAATTGGGGAACACACCAGAGGTGCTGCGTTCACATTTGGCAAACTGAGGCAAACGTTCGTGGGAACATGTTTTCTTTGGACTTTAAATATAAATGTTTGTGCAAACAGTCCAAGCTGTTAGATTTAAACTGTAACCCTTAGTCCAGAGCAAACGTTGGCAGTGAATTCAAAGCACACAGAAAAAGGTTTCAACGTGTTTGTGAACATTCACCTTTGTTTGCCAATTTGAACATGCACCAGGCACTTAATGAATCAGAAACGAAAAACAAAATGCTAGAAAATGATATGAGCACCGCATTACTGGTGTTGATCATGATAAAGAACCAGGAAGTCCTACAGCAGCTCCCCAAGTTGAGAGAGAATGTGCCAGCTTGCTACCACGGTGCATATAAATGGACAAACCCTCAACCATAGTTTGAGGCCCAGCTGTGCTTTTTGTCCGCCAGGCATGATGCGCATTGCCTGCAGACTGCCAGAGGATTTCATCTGCCAGTAGTCCTTTTCTTTCTGCATTTATGGCGTGCATTGATACGTTTGGCAACAGTCAGACATATTGATAAAATTGTGGGGCAAGGAGGCGGGGTTAAAAACCATGCAAAAGGTTTTTAATTGATTTGTGTATTTCTGCTTCTAAAATTTAGGCTACTGCATTTCCATTACTCCGCGAGGCAGCATATAGCCTATGCCTCGTGTGCAGTATCCAAACACTCATTATTTAACATGGGGGAGGACGATGATACGCTCCGCGTAGTATTGTGTGCAATGGTCTCCTCACCCTGACCATCCAGTGACTACTTCCTTATTTAACCAACTGTATGTTTACTTGCGAGTAGGACTACTACTTCTCCCGATCAGAAGTAACAAATGTCAACCAACAATGGCCACGAGTGAGCAATTACGCTAGTGAGGGCGAGTCACACAGTAAATGTTTATCTAGAGTGACGTCTAAGTCGCATGAATTCAGATTTTACTGTTCAGACTGAGATGGCATTTAAAATAATCAGATATCTATCGGATTTAGTACCACATATAAAAGTGGCCCAGTTCTGATAAGAAAATATCAGATTCCATTTAATTTGTGCTTGTGCTGTACACATTTCTCTGAAAAGATCAGGCCTGAGTCACTTGGGGGGGTAAAAATCAGATATGGGCCAGATTTGTGAACACATAATGTAGTTAAAATGTGTTACATTTAATTGAATTGCCTTCATAGCTTTGGTAACAAAACAACAAACCAGGTTGCAAAACAACAGTGAGCAAACTATCTACAACAACAGGGCTAGATTGACTCGGGCTATTCCTGACACCTGTTTCCACCAAATGAGTAACCTGTTGGAGGTGAGGGCGAGTGAGAGAGAGAGAGAGAGAGAGAGAGAGAGAGAGAGAGAGAGGGGGGGGGGGGGTAGAAAATGCAGCCTGGTTCCTGTAAGGAGGAAGGTTAGCTTCCCAGGGAACTATATACTGCTCTGTCCTTGAAACCCACATGCGTGCCTCACTCACACACACGCGCACACACACACCCTACGGGCAGAAAAACACCATGCTCACAGCAGTCACATAACAGGCACACCTACTGTATAAACCACCAGCTCATTTTAGATGCAACTTGAGAGTCATACTCCTAACTTACAGTAATCAGTGTCCCACGTTGCCCACCACACAGGTATCCACACTTTAAGATAGCCTCTTTGCAAAATAAGTTTACCTTGCCTGTTGGGTCTATTAATTCTGATACTCCCTTAGGGAGGCTCAGCCGAGACGTTTGTAAGGCTTCTCAGGTATCTGAAGATCGCGGCTTCAGAAGTAATTAACAACACCAAATAATATAAGAAACGCACACTTTGCAAAATACGTTTACCTTGCCAATAACACATCCTAAAGCAGCTCTCCAAAAATAAGAATGAGCATTCAAACACAGAATGGATGACCATTCAGCTCTGCTCAGACAATTACATCTAGTTGTCTGTTACTGGTTATTTAAACCTGTTTCTCACATAGGTATGTATGGATTATTTAAGATCCCTTCCAGGCATAGCCACCACCTTCAAAGTAAACACCGGGTTAACGATGATGTCACCTGTTTTTCTGCAGGGACGTAACTCTACTGTAGGTGTATTCTGTATTCAAAGAGATGAAGTCACCAGAACAGGTTCAGTTTGGGAAAACCTTTGCTTGTAGGTAATCAGCTTGAGCAATACTGCATTTGAATGACCGAAACTGCATTATGTTACATTTATTTAAATGAAAGGCATGTACATTCGTGAACTGTTATCGAACAGACGTTGTGACAAAGACGCCCCACTACTACATCGACACCTGCGCGCACATGTGTTTGTGTGTGTGTGTGTGTGTGTGTGCACACATGTTACACTCACACATCTCCCTGCACCAGTCCGTAGACAGCGTGTATGGTCCACCCAGAGAAACCCAGCAGGACAATGACCAACCCGATGATGACCACAGCAGGAAGTCCCCAGCCCAACAGGAAGTAGAGCAGGTGGTGGCGCTCCGTGTGCTCGTCATTCATCACCAGCACTTGCCAGAAGTTCACCGCCTGGGGAGAACCAGACCAGAACACATTCACTACAGAATTCTGATTCAGATCGATTTTTTTCATGATGTCTGACATTTTTCTAGACATCAAGAACCAGTCCGGTATGCAAAACGCTTTTATTTATTTATTTAAAGTCGTGATTTGTGTGAATGACATTGAAACAGAACATGCAATTAAACATCTCACAAACACCTGTACAGTATATTTTGACATTGTATGCACGGCAGTCACACACTCAGGTCCAAGCATGTTCTAATAACTGTGTTTGCACTGTAATCAGACAGGCTCTAGACGTCTCATCTGTCTCAAACACTCAAACCTGCATTGTTACATAAGCAGCTTGTCCATACACCTACTGGGAGCTGCGTGGACAGAATGTGCTCTGCTTTTGTCTCTCTCTCTCTATTTAGGGACAATGCACCCACACACAATAGGAATAATGCCGTTGAAATGCCGTCTAGTACCAGATGAAAGGGGATGTGTTCAAAAGGTCCTCGCTACGTCTGTGCTGAGCCAATAACACAGAATGCATTCATGGGAAGAGTGACATCCACTGTGGTGGCGGAGGGGAAAGCATCTGTCTTTATTTCCACTTTCCCACTGCCTCGGACCTGACTAGTAAAGCGAATGCTGAGAAGCAGGTCAGAGGTGCTCTTTTTTCCCCCCTCGGATGTGACAAGCCAAAAATATCTACCTATAGCAAAGATGCTATAGGAAGCCCCCCCCCACATAAGATACGTAAACTCTGTCTCTCCATAAACACTGCAGTTGCTCTGGTTCGCTCCCCATCCAGTTAGTCCTGTTCCAGTACAGTTTACATGCTACGTCACAATTTATCAGAACAGATGTTAAACATGCACACATTACAGCTCGGTAATGTAACGTGTCCCGCTAGTAAAAATGCTAAAGGCTATTTGTGTGACCGGTGGAGAGATTTGGCCTACGGCTCTCGACGAGGTCATCGTAATTTACTTCCATTCACTTATGCGCGTGCCACAATTGTTTTGTCCAGACGTTGTCCAGTGGCTGTAATAACAGAATAGCCTACCGGCATCAGACAACAACAGTAGCGTACGGGGCATGTGCAGAAGAATGTAACCAGGAAGTAATCGGGTCTAAAAGTTTACATGGTTATGAAACGGGTTATACTAACCCTCTGCTTCCGAATGCAATTTAAATCTGGTTGGGCCTTTCTCTTCCGATTGAGGTGTTTATATGGAGCATTTTCTTTCGGGTTGGGCTTTTAACACGATTCCAATCGGAATAGTAGGGTCCGTGTAAACGCAGCTAATCGTCTAATGGTCTTCTGGTCTAGTCTCCCTGTGTCCCTAAACCCTTGTATCTCTTTAATTCCTTGGCAGTAATCATGTGTTATTATTGTTAAGTGATTGTGTTCTGCTGTTTCCCTGGATATCCTGGTTACCACTAACACCTTTGTTATTCTAAGTCAGCTTACTGTGTTGTGCACTTGGTTACAATCCCTTCTTACTATGTTACATCTTCACAGACAAGTGTCACACCTTAACGTGAGTTCAGGTGTTGAGGTTTCTGGTTCTTGTGTCAACAGGTTTGGCTGTTTGCGGGAAGTACCTTATTTATATACTGTGTAATGTATCATTGAGCGGTGTTCGCTGTGACACGTTCTCTAGAAGTGGACACTATGTGCTCGGGCCAGGTTGGACAGCCCTGCAGTCAGGAGGACCAGGTACACTGATAGATTGCTTCAGACTGTATTTCTCTGACAAACTTTTTGATACTGCCCGCCCCCCCCCCCCAAAACATACACATATTGCATCTAGCATCTTTTCGAGACTAGCATCCACTTGTTTCTGTCACTTAGCTAAAAGGAGGAGCTTAACTGATGACAGGAGTGTCAGCACTTTGTTAATTACTATGTATGGCTACTGGAGTGCACCACCATACAAAATACATCTAGTGTGAATACTGTAAACATACCAGAAAAACATAACAGTGGCTGATGAACAATACAGATGTATTGTACGGGAAGTGAAGATAATAAAGAAGAGAAAGTTGAATGCCATAATAACAGGCTAGTGCAATGTCTAAAAGGTTACCCTGTTTGAAACTGTTTTGTATTATGTTTTTGTCCTTCGAGTTTTAAGTTATTTCCTGATTGAATTAGCTCAATAACTACCATGTGTGATTGTCCTAACCACTGTTTGGACAATCACCCTTCTCACATTTCTAACACTTCAGTAACAGCACCGTGAAACCTTTTTGCTAAGAATGTTACCGATTACTTATTAAAATATTATTATTATTATTATTATTATTATTATTATATATTATTAAAATATTGTGAATATGTGTGATACTGAATGTACAGCACGGGTATGTCCATGACTGTTGTTCTCATTGCCCGTTAGCTAACTTGAGAAACTTATCTTCTAATACTTCACCAAAGCAATAACTTACATGTCAGGAGAGATTACATTGACTATATAAACAATTATATTTTTCTACAAACGTCACAAAATGTTCATTTAGGGTAAAGTCTACTGGGGATGCTGTTGCGTGTATGTAATTGCTACATACAGTACTGTATGTGTGAGTGGCAACGCTATTCATCCAGCACAGCTGGGTAACTGTTGTTAAGCCTGGGGCTGTTCTATTTGCTTTTGTTTTGTTTTCTACTTATGAGTATGTATAGTACTGATTAATGAGTACTGAGTACTGAGTACTGATTACTGAGTACTGAGTACAGTATGTATGTTTAATACATTGGTGGTTTAGTTTAGCGTCACCTTTGCTAGGTGTGTGGTGGCTGCCAGATTTATTTAGTAGCCACTGTAACTACCGTTTGGTGGCCAAGTTGCTAAGAACTAATGCTGACCCTTTTCTGTGGAAGACTTAGCATGTATACTGTAGCTCTTTTCTGCTGTGTTATCCTTCATTGAGGCATGTTAAATAAGTGATATAAGTACCAAATCATCAAACAAAATAACATACTTTTTTGTTGTTTTGATTTTAGTTTGCTTAAGTTCCGTTTTTTATTCTTAGTCATAATGTATGTCAACATGTGTTCAATGTATCTCTTTAAATATGCCATATGACTTACAGTTCACCTCCTAAGAGAAGAGTTGAGCAAACATGCAGGACTAGGGTTAGGACAATCTATGCATCTAGTGTTTTTGTTCATGTTTACCACATTCCTGTCTTCTCCAGCAGGTCACAAGTCATCTATGCACTTCCCAAGGGATTTAATTTGGTTTAGAGCTGTGCCTACTTAGGCCGGCAGCTATTTTTTTGATTTAATCAAACACAAACCAATAAAAAAGGACATAGAATATATCTATAATTACAGGAGCTGGAGAAAGGATTTCATTGAAGGTACCAGTTTAGGGTAAAATGTCATGTCATACTATAGAGCCCAATGGACCTTCATCTTACTGCAATGTAGTAAGACTGCTTATTACATAAAGTGCACATGCCTAAAGCAAGAAGACAGATAAACCTGTTTATGCCCAGTCATGGGAAAAACAGGAGAGGAGAAAGAAATGTTAAGGTGACCATCACCAACAATGCTCTGCTTATTGAAAATCCACAACAACAAAAAACAACAACAGCTAGAACATTATATCTCGTTGACCCCTGCTACCAAAATAAGAATAACAAAACAAATTTAGTTGAATATAAAATATGCCATTTTAAATATGTTTCAAAATCTGAAACATCTGAAACAACACCCATGAAATAATCTTGTAATATCTTAGTGGGTCCCAACTTTATTCATGTTTTCATGAATAAAGTTCATGTTCATTTTCACTTCTCAAAACTTTCACGCAAGGGCTACGCTATAAGCCAAGTAAAGGCACCTGGCTATGCTATGGACTCCTGTCTGCCAGGATACAACATAGTAGTAATAATAGTTACAACAATGCTGTAACAGGTTGTAACAATAGGAGGAAAATTACAAATATCACAATACCCAGACTTGCTTAAGGAAGCAGGTAAACTGATAAATAGAGAAAAGTGAATACCCACTGCAAACATCCACAGGTGTTTCAAATCAGTTTGTTGTATTAGACCTAACGTGTCACACCCTAGGTACAACAAACGTGCCAGGTGAGTCTGGGAGGTGTCAATCACGTCTGACTGTACACCTGTGCCCAGACTGCGAGGTGAGGTTTGATCAGCCACACTTACTCAGGAGTAATTGGTTATAATAACCATTCAACACATGCTTCCAGGCTAGACAGGAATAAAGACTTGCTTATGGTAGTACGTCTGAGTCACTGATGATTACAAACCGCTTTAGCAAGTACAGTATGTTTTCAGCTCTAGCGGTTTTGCTCCGTTGAACTCTGCCCCACATATGGCTTCACCGTCTGTCCTAAATGTCATAGACCCCTAGCTAAAATGAGAACTGCAGTATTCTAGCTGGAATGTCAGCACTGCATGTTACTTAGTGTAATTCTGCTGTTACCTGTATGAGCATCCATGAGAACTGACTGAGGTGGAAGTAGTGAGTGAACAGGGCCAGTGCAGCACAGCTGTCCTGCGAAAACAAATGGCCGCGGAATGCAGACACCAGGAAACAGACCTGCAGACAGACAGATGCACATAGAGGTGAACACACAGTTCTCAAGTAAATCCTTTCATGCTTCTGCACCTCACTAAGTACTTAAAGACATCAATTAGATATGCAGCTGGCTGCTTTTAAAACATAACAGAGTTACATACAGTATGCATGTATACACACTTACGGTATATCAAGTTTAACATCACGTTTACTGGTCAAATATACAAACAGAGCAGCAATGAATGTTAATGACATGTTATCAGGGTGTAATGTATACACGGAAATGACAGGCAATATTAAATAAACTGTGCTAAGATACAGATATCTTGCAGACCTGTTACTGTACATCACAATGCAGCAAGCCCCAAAAAACACATCAAACAAAGCACTGACGAAATGTCTCTAACCGACTCCTCAACTGAAAAGTGTTTGTGTGATTGTGTGTGAGTATGCATATAAAACAAAAAATCACAATGTACTGTAGTCAGGTGTTTGAGGTGCGCTTGCATGTGTACCGTATGGGTACTTAAGAGAGCGGGAGAGAATGATGGGAAGGGTCTGTGCCACCACAGGGTGTAGTGCAGGTAGACAAACCCACGAGGCCAGCTGATAACACTGCTGCTCTGCTCGGCTGGCCCTCCCTTCGTTAACCTCTGGCACACTCACGCACATACAAAGTGGTGCCAATAGTTACATAACCCCCTGCTGCTATAGGCTCTGCGCCAGTGTTAGGGTCAAAGGAAGAGAGATGCAGGGGGAGTGGTATAGGGAGATCAAAAAGGCTGGAAGTAGCACATCTGGAACTATAGAAAGAAAAGAATATCAAGCTTTGTTCTAGCAAAACAGTTAACATAGGGTCTGTGATAAGATTGAGCACTAGACTTGCACTTATCCATTCTCTTGGCCTGCCTGCCTGCCAACACATCTGGCATTGTTCCCCCGTCAAACAATTGACCCTTACATCCAAAACAGACAAATTGCGCATTGCCACAATGTTCTGGGCGGAGGCCATCTTTATGATGATAATATAGCTCCCTCCGCAATTAGCAAATGGTAAATAGGCAACTTCTGGCTGAAATGGCAAATTCTCCACCAATAGATTAGCGAACGATGCCATACTTGTTGGCAGGCAGCTAGACCAGGGGAAACTTTACGGCTGACTTTGTTTGTGTGTGGTGATAGTTCTCTAGGGTCGATATCAAAATCTAACTGAGGGTGGTTTATGTGACATGAATCACTGGGTTGTAGTGTGCGTATGTCTGTGTAAGCTATGCCGTAATTAACGCACATTCTGTAGTTGAATACATTTGATAGAGAAAATAAATGACCCTGTTCAAGCTGTGGTAATTAATCCTCATCCTCCACTCCTTTCAACACTGCACATGTGTTTGTGCGTGCATGTGTCCTGGGGCTAGACCTGCCAGATTCTAAAGTGCGATATATAAGGTACAACAATAGCTACGGCATCCAGATACATTTACTGCACCAAGGCTTGCTGCCATGCTGCTGTCTTGATCTCTATCAGCTCTGCCAGCACAGTGGGCAAAAACAGAAACAGCATCCTTACACACAGCAACCACAAGGCTTCAGCCAAAGCATTGTGACACCTGATGTTGTCATCAGGTTTAGAACTGTTTAGATCTCTGTTCATATATAAAAGCTTGTGATATGGCCAATGAACCTCAATGTACATTACATCACATACTGCAATGTACTGCATCTGTTCACCGTATTATATCGTATGTCTATGCAATGGTCTGTATATTACTCTATTAAGGTTCTTCATAATTTTGGTGAACATATTTTCATTAAACGTGAACAATGTTTACATATTACTCACATTAGGTTTATTATCATTTTCTGACTACTTTCCTGTACGGCCATTCTGACTAGGCTTGGCACTTTGGCAGCTACTATTTTTTTTATTTGCATTGCTTTTACTGTACAGCACTTTGTGACCTTTGTCTGTGAAAGGTGCTCTATAAATAAACTCTTACAACTACATGCAGTAATAGCCATATGGTGATGCAGTAATATTACATTTACATTATTAAGAAATGCTTTGTGTTGGAGTTTGCATGAATTTCCCCATAACTGAAACAAGTTGCGCTGCGTGGAAATTCCCAAAATAAGGCTCTAATCATTATTCTATTCTCAAGCAGTCAGTTAACACCTTCAAACAAAACCCCCCTTAAATAAGACCAGGCTAAACCTTAATGGCAACAAACTAACAACTTGACAACACAGGCATTTTGCTTTACTTCACGGTGCTATAGCAACCAGGTAATCAACTCACTGTATGTCTGCTTAGTGCTTACAGTATATGACCTAGTTCCTGTAGTCAACATACTGTACAAAACAAATACTGGCAGCTGGGGGCTGCCCTCAAACCTTCCCATGTTAAGCCTTCACACAACATCCACTTTCCTCACGCGCCCCTCTGCTTTCTTTCTAGTGGGGATTTTCCCTAGTTCCTCTCCCCACATTTTCGGAAACTCCAGGCGGACCTGAAGAGTCTCTCTCTCTCTCTCTCTCTCTCTCTCTGTCTCTCTCT